>JAPDSC010132106.1:12202-38524 GCA_026290005.1 Latrodectus geometricus | reverse complement strand
TATATATATATATATATATATATATATATATATATATATATATATATTAAGAACAAAAAAGCATAATTTATAAATATATATTTATTTAAGCATTTATGTTTAAAAATTTCACGAAAATCTACAAATCTAAGTAAAGTTAGAATTTTTTTTTAAATTAAGAGCAGTATGTATATCATATAAATGGTCTTTTTAATTTTTTTCTTTTTATATTCTCAATGTCCTCATTAATTAAATTGCCCAAATTTGGCAGGGCTTAATAAAATAATTTGTATTTAAAAAAAATTACTTTAAATTTTTTAATCAATGGAAACAATTTTTTATATAATGGACAGAAGTACCTTCTTACCTCTGTACTCATGCATTTTTAATAGTAAATCCTGCACATTACAAATTAGTAAGTAATAGATGCACATTTATTTGTATGAAAAAATTACTCATAATAGAAACATAATTAAAACTTCAGAAATGTGTGAGTAATTATTTAAAATATATTTGAAACAAATATTTCTTAGGAAATTATACTTTAACAAATATTGTTTGTTTGTGTGTGTGTGACTATAAAATAAGTTTCTATAATGATTAATTTAATATAAAAAATTACTTTTACTTTATAATTGCTTTTCCTTTTTTTATAAACATAAACTGATAAAAATTATGGAACATAGCATTTACTCAACAAGGCAAAAAATTGTGCAATTTACAGTAATTTTTTTTTTTTTTTTACAATCATTTCATTTACGATGATTGTAAAGGCTATTGAAATACTAAAACTGATTTCATTAAATTAATCAGCTCTTGTATGGCCAGTAAATTGTGTATATATATACATTTTTTTTGCAGGTTTGTTTAAATGTAAAAAAAATGAAGTATTTTGTTTTGTTTCTAGTGCTTTTTACATTTTTTTATTTTTTCTAAAAATGTTTTATTCAATAAGTATTTATTTAAAAACAGGAAGAAAATTATATAACTTTGAAAAAAAAGTAAGATTAAACAGACAACATAATAATTTTTTATTGTTTTAATATTAAGTAAACAAGTTTTGTGGTTTGATGTGGATAAATGTGCAATCAATAAAAATGCTTAATAGCATATTTAATAAAATTTCATCGATTTGTTTTATAATCAAATTAAATATGTAATTAAAAATAATTTTCTCTTTAATATACTAATAAATACTTTATTTTGAACAATTCAACATAAGAATATACTCATTTGTGCCAAAAAAACGGAAAACATCCTGAACAATTCACTATTGTATTTTTCCGTTGGGTCTTAAAATGAACAGCTATATTTATAAAAATTAATATTTTAATAAAACTATTTTATTCAATCAAACCCAATTTTTTTCTTTTTTATCGTGTTTTAACCACATTTATTGTATTTTGTCAAGATGAATACTTTTTATGCTACCACAAAACTTTATAATAAATGAAAACATTTGACAGTAAAATTATGTATCAATTTCTGTAAAACTAATTATCAAAATATATGTATACATTACAGAACATTTGAAATACAAAGCTAATCATATAAGTTTAGAAAACAATTTATATGCTATGAAAATAAATTAAATATTATATCAAAGTCTCATTAGCATGTTTACAAATAGGAAATTTTACCTGCTGCATATCTCCTTCATTCTGAGTATGAGATTGTATACTTATTACTAAATTATTTTCAAAAATCAAAATTGAAATTTGTAATTCTAATTAATCTTTTTACTAATAAAAGGATGCTGTGGCCAATGGGTGAGTGGTTAGTGTTCCTTTCTCCTAGGCTGTTGGTCATGGGTTCGAATCCTGTTTTAGGCATGGACATTTCCTTCCTTTCTCTCTCTATTTCTTTTTACTCTCTTCTGAGATGATGGATGAATGTGGCTCACCCTATAAACGGGTTTGTGGTGGTGTGACGTAGGTAATGCTACTCGTCTCCGTGACTGGGTTCACATTTGCTCACCGGGTAACGCTAAATGAGTAGCAGTTTCCTGCAGTATTGTTGTGAAGGGCTAATCACTCAGAGACCGCCGTTAATAAAAAAAACAGCTAAAAGAATAATAACTATGCAAATTAAATAGATATACATTTTAAATTCTAGTTATTTTACATATAATTCATTGAAATATTTTATTTTAATTTATAACAATAGTGTTTCAAAAGATATGTTTTCTAGAGAATAAATATGACTGATTTTATAAAGAGAAAAAAATAATTTAATGATTTCTTAAAAGATGAGGTTTCTATTTCATTGTTTTAATTTCTATTCAATTTATTAAATTGAAATATAAAACTGAGGTAAAACTATAATTAGTAAATATATTAACTATAAATACTTTTATCTAATGTAGTATTTAACAATAAATTTAATTAAAGGCTATACATCTTTTAAATTTTATTCTGACAATGCACCATAAGTTTTTTATTCGTAAAAATGAAAAGTAGTTTTTCATATGCTTATGAAAGAAATATTATTCTGCAAAGAAAATTTCTTAAATAAACAAAAAGGCGTTTTTAGTTTGAAAACATGAAACAAAGACTCAAAAGATTTCGAAAATTAATATTCATAGATTGTTACAATGAGTGACTTTATATCAGGGCCGAAAACACTTTCTGATAATATTAAAGTACACATTATTGAAATCGTTTGCTGCTATAGAACCGATAACATTACAAAATTATCGTGCCAATGCCGACTCTTACCCAACACTCACGACATCGGCCCTAAGTATGGCTCTCGACTTGTGTTTGCTGAGTAGAGGCTGAGAAATTTCGATAATCTCTCTTAGTTAACATTTATTTAGTGTGCTCGTGAAGAGACTCGAGAAGAAGTGGGAGAGCTGTCTATCCTCATACACAGAGACCTCTAGAGGACCCTTTAATTCATTTTAAAGTGCAGTATTTCGTGTTGACGACTTATTATGCGCGAATTTGACTTTTCCAACTGTTCCTCAATATAGTCGATTAAAAGAGAAGGAATCACGGACCTCCTTGGGCTTGTTTTGAGAAATAGTATTGTATGAGAATAGTATATATTTGAGTAATACTAGAAATGGTATGGTAATTCGTGCACAAAGAATACATTGAATTGTCCTGTGAAACAGAGTTGTAGGAAAACGCTTTTTCTGGGCTTAAAAGTTCGTGACATTTGGGTAGGGAGGCACCGGCTGTGGCTTATCAATGTAATATAAATTTCCACAATTTAAAGGGAGAATGTGGTAAAGAATGCTGTTTTCTTTTTTATTGTTTGACTTAAGGTGTTAATGGGGGATCTGGTATGGCTGAATGTACCAGAAACTCTAACATAGGTATTTAGGTTTTTTACTTCCTGTATGAATGATGTAACTGAGTGAGTGGTGCGTATTTTGCAACGTGACATTTGTCAATACACCAAACAGAAATAAAATAAAAGAGTCGAGGGAGGTATCGAACCATCAATACAAAAGTTAAAGCTGGGTATTCGGTCTGGCCTAAATGTCAAAGTAGATAAGTACCAGCCATTAGTCTTAATGGTTAGTACGATTTGCCAGTGTAAATTCTATTGAATGATGCACGATGGAAATTATTAGTTCCACTAGTAAGACGCGACTGTTTCTTGGTCGTGCTTGTTCAAGCAATTCCTTGCGGTTAGGAGCGTGTCTGTAGGGGGGATGAGAGGCCCTCGAGAAAAACTCCCCGGTTCGAATTTGATTACCACGATAGTCAAGAGAATTGAGAGACCATGGAAGGAGCTCCACGTTGGTCTGATTTTTCCTAAAGCATTAGCTTCATGGCATGCTGAACTTGGGAGAACGAAATTACAGGAAGCCTTGCGAGTTACCATTGACTGTAGCCAAGAAATGATGGTGGAATCGTATCAGTGACATTTCAGCCTTGTACGATGGAAGATACCGAGCCGTGGTGCTTGAGCTGAACAAGCTGAAACCCTTTTATTCTTATGTAATGACACTTGTTATATTTTTTGGTGATTTAGCTTACTAACTATGTTTCTATATTTAATTTTATTATATTCTAGTTTATTGTGATAAAAGAAAATTCAATATGAGCTCTGTTACTGTAAAAATGGAGCCGAGGAAAGACTTGAGAAGAAAAAAGAACAAGTGCGATCTGGCAAAATATGTATGCGTCACATTGTTGACATGAATGTTATTGAAGAGCTAGTCAATGGCTGAGTGATTGCCGTTCCTATCTCCTGGGATGTTGGTACCGGTTTAGAATCCTGATTTAGACATGGAAATATCCTCTTTCTGTCTGTGTGTGTGCATCTTTGTCCTTTCTTCTTCTGAGATGATGGATGAATGTTCCCCAACCTATATAAATGGGTTCGTAGTGGCGTGACGTCGCCAATACTACTCGTACCTCCGTGACTTGGTCCACAGGCCCCCACCAGGAAATGGTAAAATGAACAATAGTTTCCAGCCTTGTTTTGGGGGACGGGTTCAGTAACCCAGTTCCCCACCATTCGAAAAAATATTACTGAAGTCCTCCTTAGCAAATTGCAGGAAATTAAACAAGGATGTTGGAATGACCAATGTACAGGGCAGTGAAAAGAGCCAAAAATGATCCCTTTTCCTGTCCAGACCGACTGTCTCTAAGATACGAAATAAGGTACTAGAAAAAAATGATATCTGTAGCGAAAAGGAGACCGTCCTCTCCAAAACGCCATAGCTTATAAATGCTAGAGCAGGTCCTATTCTAGTGTAGTCAGAGAAAAAACTGGTGCTTTACTAGTATATCCTAAAAAATAAGAAGTTACTTCAGAAATAGTCAAGGAGTTCCTAAAAAATCCATTGACTTAAGGAAACTAGGAGTGGCAATACAGGGCCCATAAAAACCATTAATAATGGTGGCATTGCCATCGAATGTAGAAAGCCAGAAGATGTGGCGATCAGAAGAGGCAATATGAGAAAGAAATTCTCGGACAAGGTGGAAGCAAAGTGCCCGCACTGAGGCTCCCAATGGTTCTTATCTATGACTTCCCGGGTGCAGAAGGTGAGGCTGAAGTCATTGAGGGACTTCAAACCCAAAATAACCTCCTCGAGGGCCACATAAAAATGGTTTATATGCTTAAAGGGAAGGTAGAGGATAAGAAATAGATACTCGAAACAGCTCAGCCTGTTATTAAGGTATTAGTGAGCTATAGAAATCTCAGATGCTATTGGAAATGACATAAAATAAAGGAGGTTTTAGAGCCCACATGGTGCTTCATGTGTTGCAGCTGTGAACGTCTTCAATCGAAGTTCCCAGAATCGATGCATACATATATTGTCTGTAGCAGCGACCATTCCTTTAAGGAATGAAAAAAGGAAGCAATCAATTGCATAAATTGTACTGCACAAACGAGAAACACAGAGCCATTGATCCCCTCTGCTTTCAATTTAAAAAAGAGTGTGAGAGAATAGATCTTGCACTAACTATGATTGAAACAGCTAAACTTGCTTGTGAGTACGGTCTTCTATAGGTAAACTAAGCGTCTCCTAGGTCAGTCACGCTTGATGTATTGTGGTAGTCGGAATAAGGTTCACCTGACATCCTCTTTCTACAGTAGTTTTATATGGTAGATGAAGAGATCGATGTCTTTCCGAATGCTTGGTTGGTGATTCACTACCATGGTGGTTGAGCTGCGATTGTCGGTACTAGCACCAACTTAGGGTTTTGATCAATTGATCAAGCATATATATATATGCTTGATCAAAACCAGTTTATACTTGCAATAGAATTAACAGATCCGCATCAGAAACTGTTGATAGTGTCTCTCTATGAGCTTCCAAATGCAGAGATTGGAGGTTTTCTTGAGACTCTTAAGAAATTGTTTAAAGCTCACTCGAGAGTTCTCATTGGAGGCAATTTTAACACCAAGCTTCAGCTGTGGGACCCCGAGTTTTGGTTTAGAATAGGAACTAGACGAGGGGAAAGTCTTGTTAAGTTCATTATTCTAAATGGCTTCGTGGTACGTAATGATACAGCCTCAGAACCAACTTTAGAGACCGTAAATGGGAGGAATTGGATAGAACTGTCAATAGCGACTGGTGCCCTACAGCCGTCTATCACATCATGAAAAATGGTTGATAATTGCGTTGATCACAACTACTCCTTCAGACTAGAACCAAATTTCTGTAAATATAGAGGTGTCAAATATAAACTGGGAAAGTTTGGCTCCCTAGACTGGACCTAGACTTGAATAAAAAAAATGCCAGAAATCAGCGATAAGATCAAACGAACGAAAAATGGAATGGCATTAGATCCAGTTGTCGAAGACCTTACAAAGGTAATGCAGGAGATATGTGAAGGAAGGCTTCGGTCAAGTACTGGTACGACAACCAGGAAGCAAGTTCCATAATGGGATGACGATTTCCACGTGCTATGAAGTAAGAGGAGAGCTCCGATGAGAAGGTATCAGAAATTTACTGACTCCGAGGAATGAAAGATCAGAAAAATGCTGTACAATAGAAGCACAACCCAGTACAAAAGACTCATTACGCTTAAAAAATAGTCTAGCTGGGAAAAGTATTGCCTTGAAGTAATGCGATCACATATGTGGTTGCACCCGTACAAGCTTGCAAATGAAAACGTTGTCAAAAATGCACCAATGAGATGCATCAGATTGTAGGGTGGTACTCTAACCGAAAGCGAAGAAGATACCGTCATTACTATCGTTGTTGAACTATTTTCAATGGACGAAACAAGTTGTGAGAGTAACATGCATACTAATATGAGGAGCATTTCATATAGTAGCTCTGAAAATGATTGACCATTCAGGCGAGTGAAGATCAAGTCAGTCGTGAAAGCCATAGCTAGAAAGAAGGGTTAAATAACATCAATGTTGAGGTAGTGCAGATGATTTTCGGATTAAGCCCTGGAGTGTTCGTATTGCTGTTCAACAAGTGCTTCTATCTTAAGCATTTCTCAAGATCGTGGTAACATGCCAAGTTAATCTCTTCACAAAATACGGGAAGGCACTAGTCTGAAACGTGCTCCTTCAGACCGATCTGTCTATTCTTTAGCATGGGCAATGTACTTAACAAACTCATACTCAGAGGATTTATTAGGAAAACTCAACTCAGGCACTTCACCCAAGTCAGTACGGCTTTAGACCAAGCAGTTCATGTAACGTTGCATACTTGTTTCTTAATGACACAATAAGGTATTTCCAAGAGAAGGAAAGTTATCTTACCCTGATTTCTCTAGATTTACGTAGTGTTTTTTACTAGAGTGAGGTTACAGTGTGAGGAGGCCAGGTGAGCTCTATCTCCTATCTCAAGCGCGTTGCCATGATAATATTTTCAAGCTGGTGAAATCCTACTTTAAAGAACGTTAAATCATTTTTGATTGCTTGGGAAGGACACCGGAATACTATTCAACTAGAGGGGTGTCACAGGGATCGTGAAGAAGTCCACTGTTCAGGAATATTGTGACTAATAGTGCTCTGCGACTGGACATGCCATGATGATACACTGCTCATCGACTTCGCAGATAACATGCTTTTGGTCAGTGCAGGATAATATAAATCCAAGTTAGAAAAGAATGCTGAGAAATCCCTAAATGCAATCAGCAAGGAGGGCAGAACATTAAACTGGTGTTAAACCCAAATAAAATGACTTCGTTAACTGTCAGTAGGAGGTGTAAACTAAAACGACCTCCAGACTTCAGGTGGGTCGGATTGTCAGTGAAATCAGTACAGGAGCTAAAATTCTTGGGAGTAACATATGATAGAGTGTTCATATTTAATAGCCATTTTAAGCGTATCAGGCAAAACGTGGTCAATTTGACCATGACACTTTAACGTACGGCGAGAGTGCTCTTTGTGCGTGAGCCTGAGGTTCTCAGACGCATTTATAGGAGTGTCGCTCAAGGCATGGTATTATTTGGAATTTGTAATATGGAGAAACAGGTTGGATTGGAATTTCTGTGGCCACCTTCAAAGTGTGCACAGACCTGCACTAGTTTCTATCACTCGTTGCTATAGCATCGTCTTCACGGCAGTAGTACAAGTTCTAGCGGGTGTTCTGATGTGTCATTAAAGCTAGGTCATCCTTGAAATATGACATAAAGAAAAGTTTCCTATATTTTATATTCTGGTATTTAAAAACATTATTATTATTAAACTATATTTCCTTGTACAGCCTTGCCCCTTCAGTGCCGCAACCAAGGGTATGTAATCATTTATCCTCTTGACAGTGAAGTTTATGTTATGTTGAGAATAAGATTTTTCCCATTATGTTATCCGTGTGATGCTTTTCAAGCTACTTCTGAGCATACCCTCGACATCCTTAACCTAAAACACGGGATCTCTATGAGGATCTTCTATGCGTAATTTATTTGCTTAGAGTTACTGGAATCATGAACTAGGCTAACAAACAAAGATTGATAATAACAAAAATGTATTCATTCCATAACATATTTTTAACATTCACTAAAAATGGTATAAATATGTGGAACATAGAACATTCACTAAAAATGTAATAAATATGTGGAACATAGAATACCAAATATTATTTTTATTTTAATTATCATTCTGTATCATGATATGTTTAGCATATATTATTAAGACATGAATGGAAATATAGATATGTAATATAACTTTAATAACAAAACAGAAATCATGCAGTTTCCTGACAGTTGGTTGATAGGTATTAATTACACGTGTTCAAAGAGACAAACATATAATGAAACATACATGAAAGTAATTTGTGTAAACCATTAGACAAAATATCTATAGACTCAAATTCTGCGAAACCTATGTGCTTCCATCATGAAGATATATATATATATTTATATTTTCATTAGAATATATATATTTTTTTATTTCAATATTTTCTGTTTTGTAACAGAGAAAGCTCTTGCATAATTCTGTATTAATGCAAAGAAAGCTTCTATCGCAAATTAAACTTGATAAATTTAATGAAAACGATATTCATCAAAATATAAATATGCACATATTTTTATTACCAAATTTGATATTCAAAATCATCATGAAAGAAACACAACTTTATATTAAATTTACCATATACATATAGCATTATTGATTTTGCCAGTTTAAAACATTAGTACATTTTTTGCTGTTGTTTTCATTCAAAATTTTAAATAGGGAATAATAATCACCAAGTGAAATGGGAATTAACCTTTTTTTTATCATCAAATAATATCAAATTATTTGATAATAAAAAAATTATTTCGATAGATATGGGAGATGTATCATAAGTTTCCAATTTTATTTATTTGTGTTCAGTAATTACCTGAAAAAATTAATGGAAATCAACATTTAAATTGTTCATCGATGACTTCTGTTCCTTTTAAAAAAAATCTGTAACAATAATATATCAATTATCACCCCAGAATGACCTCAAATTCTGTGATACTGATCTAATTCTTCGATCCAAAACACAATTTGGAGATAAGACTCTTTCTCCTCATTTGTTCTTCACATTAGAATATTTAATTTATTTGACTGTATTTATTTTAGGTTTTTTTCCTCTGTATTTATAACTTTTTGTATTTTTTGATTTCAACAAACTGCCAACTTGTTTATTTTTTGACTTATTTTATTACCATTCATTTAAAAAAATAAATAACACAATATACAATATTTCAATATAAAAACCATTATCATAAGCATTATTTTTGATGTTGGGTAATTACCAAGTACTTTCTTATCGGACTCCGAGGCTTTGAAAGCTCTTTTGAAATCTTTAGGAAACAATGAAAAAGAAATCTACAAAGCATGCTAATATTGACACCTTTTGTGATAAATTAATATTAACCAATTCAGTAAAACTGAGTAAGAAAACTTTTATCAATAAGCTATTCAATATATCTTTGCGAGCTATTATTTTCTTCATTCCCTTTAAGTATTGAAAAGCTGTTCCTCATTTGATATAATTTGTAAAGGACATTATAGGCTGTGTCTTAAAGTAATCCAAGGGTTTTATAATTCAGATTTAAGGAAATTTTAATAAATTACTTTATATACTAATTTATTTTATTTTCTCAAGAAAAGCTTTCTAAATATTTTAATATTTAAATGAAAGGGAAACAATAATATTGGCAAGAAAAATTAAGATAGTTAATATATTATATGATAATTTATTTCCTTGATGTGATTATATTTCTCTAATCTTTCTTTATATCATTGGAATACTTTTATCAAAGATCTTGACACAGTCTTTTAAAAATAGGTTAAACTTAACATTATTTTCCTAATTAAAGAGAGACTATTTCCAATTAAGTTTACTAAAATTCATAATTATGATACAGATAATATATAAATAGCACATTTATTCTATTTGGTATCGCTATGCTGAAATATTACAGCAATTGTATAATAAAATTAAAGTACAATATTTAAGAAAATTTTATGCTATAATTATACATACTATATATATATATATATATATATAAAGTATATCATTATTTCAAGCTTTGAATAATCATAACTGTTTTATTAAATTTTTTGGCTTAAAGTGCTTTAATATATAACTTAAGCATATATATATACATTAAGAAGGAAAAATCATACGATACTTATGCCTGCCAAAAGGACGGAAATATTGATAATATACATAGAAGGAAACTTTCTGTCATTAATGTTCTATAATTCCAAAGTAGTTAAACCTCTATTCACATTAGGCTCTGTAAAAGTTACCGTAGTAGAACTACTTTTAAAGTAAAAGTTTTGATCAAGTTTTCGGTAATGTTAAATATATGGCTAATTTCCAGGATCGTACAATTTAATTATAAGTGAAAGCTGAAGAGAAAGAGATTCCTCAATTAAATTAGCCCTCCTTTAGTTTTCTGAATAATGTCCATATATACTATCTCATCAATTCTAGCTTTATAAGCTGTTCCTAGATGTATGTTGTTATTCACTATTAAATAAATCAATTAAATAATTTCAAAATTTTTCTAATTTAATAACAAATAGTTCTTAGAAACTGATCTGATTTAACAGATAAATTTAAATTGTCCTTATTTTTAAGATGTATATATTGTAGCTATATACATAAATTTATATATAAGACATTTAAAATTTGTCATACACATTTAAATCATAAACAAGTAAAATATTATTATTTTACAAAATATTCTGTAAATTATAATTTAATGTACAAAATATGAATTTTTTGTTTGCAATTTGAATACTTTCAATTGTATAATACATGATATATTTGAATTTCAAACATTTTATAACATTAAGATCGATAATAAATGATATTCTAATTTATTATATTAATATTATATATGAAAATAACAAATACGGAATGTCGTATTCCTTACATTTCAAATAGAGATGACATAAGCTTTCCTTATAGTAGGATGTAAAATGCTTTATTATACTGATATATAACTTCAGCTTTAAAAAGATTTTAAATACAATTGTTTCATAATTATTCATTTTAAAATGCATGTAGTGCAGAAATTAATTTAAATTTAAAAATAAATAAAAACTTTATATTAATTTTCAAAAGTTAAGAGAAAACAAAATTTAAAAAATTGTACAATATATAATTAAATATGAAAAAGTACGGTAGAAAATTGCCAAATAATTATGAAATAAAAATTGAAATGTGTCTATTATACATAGAATTTTCAAAATAATTTTTTGTTTGCACAAAATTTGTGGTGAAATATGAGGATTTAATATTCAAACTATTCTAAAATTAATATTCATTGAAACTTAAATTTGAATTTTATGGTTAGTTTTTAATTATTCATCAGTGAATTAAGGTTTTGAAAAATCTGCGAAAAGATACATAATGAGGCATTTCATAAGAGACTGCTTATTAATCAGCTTTTAAAGTTATTTGAATCATGCAGTTATTTAAAAAGAAATCGAGATGTAGAAAGATATTTTTATATATAAGTTATTAATTTTTAATCATCTTATTTCATGCTCTATGTGTTTGGTAAGTTATTCTACAATATTTACTTACTTAAATATCTCCAATTATTAATATGTTACTGCAAATAAAAATCTATTATAAGGAAATAGATTTATTTTCTTTCACTTTTGCAACAAAAGATAAAATTATTTAAAATGTTCCGACTTCTATTAGAATTTCAGATAATATGCAAATACAAATTTTAGAGTAAAAAAAAGTACTTGAAAATAAATATAAAGGAATGATAATTAACACTCTACCTACAAAAGTCTAAACTAAGCTGTTTTTCTAAAAACATAAAAAATTTCTTTTCATTTGTAGAATTTAAGTTGTTAAACTCTCAAGGCTGAAATAACATATTAAGCTTTGGAATATACTTTGCAAAGAAATCCTTCCTAATGAAATTCGAAAACAATGCATTTAAATTTCATAGCCATAAATTATATTTGTGCATATATATCTTATACCTAATTCTCTAGCTTCATTTATATGCTAATAAATTCTCATTCAAGTGTATGTGTGGGGATTTAAAAGTAATTTATATGGTTCACAACATTCTATCTTTTAAATTTTCGAAATCGTATGTTTGAAGAAGCTTAGAATATTTGCCTGTTTTAAATTTCCGCTTTACGTTTTTGGTGCAGTGTCTGTTAATTTCCATTTTCATAGCTTCATTTTCCTAAACAAACAAGCTTCAGTTCACAAATTTCTACTCAAAGTTAAATTGCGTAAAATTAATGTTAAAAATTAAGATTATATAGAAATGTTATTGTGGTATCTCCCCTTAAAATGTTGCCATATAAAGCTAAATGAATGTTTTATGATATTTATTTAAACTAATAATTTTCATTCATGTCAGTCTTAAGACAAAGATAAATTTTGCCTTTCACTAGAATTTAAAAGAGATTAAAAATTTTACCAGTTCATAATTGTAATAGATTTTTCTGCGTCCGAGAACAAATGAAAACAGAAAATTAAGATAATAGAATAATTAATCTAAAGTAAAAATGAATACATTTAAGTATTTTGAACAACTTATTCCTCTTTCAATATAAACACGTTTGTTCAATTCACAGAAATCATTGTCAAATTGTGAATGTGAAATTGTTTCCACGTTATATTTATCATTTTTAGAACAAAATGTTATATAATTTTTTATCTATTCAATATTATGATAATATGATTATTGATTTATAATTTAATATTTAATTTGCTATGGTTTCAAGAGTTTGATTGCCAAATAGTCAATTTTTATATTATATATATTATTTTTATATATATTTTATTTTAGTTTAAACTCTTTACTTCAATTATTACTGTTTCATATTTGAAAAATCCCCATAAAACAGTGTACTTTCATTAATAAAAACAAGAAAATTTTCATTCATAGATTTAGATATTCAACTAAAATGGAATTTGTTTATAGTTTTAGCTCCATTTAAACTAGTTAGAGAGGTAATTTAAAATGGAATGCTTTTTTGTAAGTCAAAATATTGTATTTTTTAATAAAGGACTTATTTTTAGTGTGGAATTTATTTAAGAAATAGCTACATAATATTGCATTACCTTTATTTATAATGAATGTTTGTTTAGAACGTAAAATATACCTCGTTAGGTATGTGTATTTAATAAGTTATACATTTAATAAATAAAATAGTTTATGCAGTGTTTACATAAATATTATGTAAAAAAAAATATGGGTTTTTTTTTTTAATTTACCTTTATTTTCGATAAATTATTCCTAATGTCATATCTTTTATCTGTTTCTCATGTAAATTAGTTTTTTTAATATAATTTACAAACAATTTTTAATTGTTTGACAATAATCAATCTTCTAAATATTTTAATTTGATACTCATATTTACAGTCATACGTTAATTAAATTCTGTTCTAAATTATATTGTATTGACGAATCACATGACACTCTAATTTTTTTACATTTTATATTTTTAAATATTTATACAATTATCATCCCTTTGAATTTATATTACATTTTGCCGAGTTTAATAAATCTACATTATTTGTTTATCCATTATGTTTTGAACCATTATAATTAATTATTCAGATTATCTCGCTTATATTACTAGAGGGTCTGTTATATTTATTTTACTTCAAAAAATTTTATGTAGACCATAGAGTATATAAATGTTAAATATATTTTACATGTTCATAACAATAAAAAACAGCGAATTTAAATTTTAACCATCAATAATATAATGTATTTTATTTATTTATGCAAAAATTCAAATATTTCTCAAGTTAAGTACTAGATATTACATAGTATATATTAGATATTACAAATATATAGTTTTATTCTGAGGTGATATTGCTATCTTGTCACATGGTTATAAGGTATAGAATTTAATTCCGAGAATGCTTAAGAACTCAGAAGAACATTAACGGCTTTAGATATTTTTTAGCGAAATCAAGCATCTTTTAACTTGTTTTGATACGGTTAAAAGAAAGACAAGACGAATACTACCACAGTAAATTAAACATACAATTATATTTAACAAGACAAATTACATTCACATAACGCAATATTGTAACATAGTTTGTGTTGTTCAAACAAATAATCTCTTATAAAATTTAGTTGGTTGCATCAGGTGAAATACAAAAATCATACATTTTTCTATATGCTCATTATTAAGTTAATATATTCTTGGTGATCTTATTAATATTATAATAACTAAAATCTCTTATAGCTTTTAAAATAAGTGTTTTGTAGGAATTAAATCATTGTGTAACAAAATATATCTTTTTTCTGGGGAAATCGTTGAGGAATGGAAATTTTTATAAAAACTATAGTTCAGTTTTAATAGGAAAAGCATATTATTGAGAAATAGAAGTTGAATATTTATACAGAAACATGCTGAGCAAACATTGAATAAATTTAATTCAGAGAATATTTAGTACAGATCATTAGAATTTGAACGAATTTCTGATTACGAAAACAATGGAACACTTACTATTGTTTTCGTAATCAGAAATCTAAATAATTTAAAATGTTGTCATTTAAAATGATAACCAGAAAATTTTAATCACAGTTACATCAGTATCATATTTATAGTAAATTTTTGGTTTTTGTTTTTAATAGATAAATGAACAATATGCTTTCTCATGAAAATGGCAATGCATATAGTTCTTTTTTAATCAAATTAAATTCAATCAAAATTATTAGTTACTTGTTTTTTTTATTAAGATACCAAAAAAACATAAAATATAATATTTTACTTTTTTCAGTAACTGTTAGTAATTTTTGTAACAATTTCATGCAATAAAGTACTATTTATATGTTTACTTCATTCCTATGTCTGTGTAATACTTCAGGTTTACCTGTTATTTAGAAAGAAGTGCTGAAAAAAAATTATCTTTGCAGATAAAAAAAAAAAACAAGTAGTACCACTCTGCAAAATACTATTACATCTGTAAGTAATTGAAGTAGCGTATTCAAAAAAGTTTTCATTGGTTTGATAGTACATAAGCAAACATTTATGTATTTTAGAATGTATTTCAGAGCCTTTATATTATTAATGAATCAAAATCTTCAAATTTTTATTGATTTGTTTTATTTTATTAATTTTTATTTAATTGGGAATTTTAAATTAGTTTATTCTAAAATAGAAATCTAAATCAGAGTTCTGAAATCAGTTTGCTTTAAATTCAAAGTATGATTCACTTTATATTTTTCTTATGTTCCTTTAAAAATATATACGATAATATCTGACTTCAGTATAAATATTTTGTGACTTTTAATTCACATGAAATTCTTTAAGTTAATTTTGTGAATCGTGCATATATCGGGATCACGAAAAATGAAATTGAATATAATTTCTTTAATATTTTACTGATAATTTTTTAATATTCATGTTCATCATTTATGTAAACAAATTTAAGAAACTAATTAAAGTTTATGACAAAATTTTAAAATATTGAATATGTTAAGGATTAACTTCATATAGTATTTTTATTTTTATAGCTTATATTGGAAAAAAATGAAAAATTCATTCTTGCTGTAAAGAAACATTAAATATCTTGGTAAGCATTTTCACCAACTGTTTTTCCCTTATTTCAAATACTTACAAGACAATAAAATAAACTTTTGAATCTTCACAGAAAAAAGAATTTTTAATTCGCAAATATAAGATCCTTTAAAAATGATGATTAAATTTTTCATTACAATCCTTTTTAATTTTAATAAGTCTTACAAATAATTTCAAAAATCGAATGATATGATTACTTATCAATAATAATAAAATAAATGAAAATCAAAGAATGTACTTAGAAAACAGTTTAGAAAATAATATATCACACTTTTATAGCTATAAATATCTATTGCCATTGTTTCCATTTTCAGTTGCAAGTTAAAAGGACTTCAAATTAAAGAAGTTGTAGAATACAATCATAGAATATCCATCATGATTTATTTCAAAATAAGAGCTTGATACATTAATTTGCAGTCCAATTTACCAATTGCAAATAATAATGTTTTAAGAAAAAATACTATTTCTCACTCTTAATATTTAAAGCAACATTCATTTAATTTATTAAAGGTGAAATAAATAAGCTTATTTCATATGATGGCTTAAAGTTCTAAAACTTTCAAAATACAAAATTTAGAAGCAGTGATTCTGTTAAATTATTAATTTACAAAATCACTTCGCTAATAACACACACTTATTTCCTTTAATATAGATAAGCATAAATCTAAATGTGTTACAGGATTTCTAGAAGTTTTTAAATATCCATTCTATTAAATTATAAAACATAAATTTCAAATTAAATTTGTAAATGAATTTAATTTAATTACAAATATAACGATGGTCCATGATTACCTGATACTTATTTCATAATTTATTAATGCCTCAAAAATTTTAAAATTTCATAAAATTTACAAAATTAATGTAATAAAACTTTATTACTAATAATTAAATAATAACAAATTCATTATTACTAATTCAACAATATACCAAGAAAAGCTGTAATATAATTTAAGTGCCAAACTGGTTTTAAATTCAAAGGCCTTGTTATCCTATCTTATTTAATTTTAAGCTTTATGTACAGCCGAGCTTATTCGTTAGTTTCTTTAGTCTATTGAACTGAAAAGTTTTAGAAAACACTTCGTTAAGCTATTAGGAAACGCTTTCATGCCTCACTATAAATGAATGTGTCCAGCACCAGCATCACAGTAGCATAATGTGCCTACGTCAACCATAGTCTTTTATCCATTCATCTTAAAATTTTTCAAACAAGAATCACTTTTTAATTCCAAAATTCCGTCGCAATCTACTAAGCTGAATTTGCGAAATTCTAACGATAACAACTTTTTTCAAGATGAAATCAATAAATTCAAGAATCATTGAAGTATGCAGGAGACTCCTTTCAGGCATGTTTTAAGTTTAAAAGAAACTTTTTTCCTCATCATCATTGACTGAAAAGACGCTTTTTAAGATCATATTAAAACAAAATTTAATTTATATTACAAGTTTAAAGTCTAAAATTTTCAATATACGTAATACTATTTTCTATAAGTTGTTTAGTTCCAGAAATTTTGGCAAAACAATATATTTATGAATCCGCTGCTTTCTTAATCATTATAAATTACATGTAGCACATTATTTATGCAAAATATAATTCAGAAAGTTATGCCTCTTCTACACTGTTCAATGATATTTATGCAAAGTATAATTATCAACAACCAGACTGTTTAGTTGTAAATGTCATATAATTAAATCCTATAAAAATTAATGTGATTGCCTAATTGTTTAATTGGTAATTATATAATATTAATATTTACAAAAATTTTATCCTATGTTACCTAAAATTATGTAACTCGTTTTTATAAAGTAAAATGTCTGTGTTATTATAAAATGAATTGTGAAATTTAAAACAAAAGATAATTCATTTAATATTAATAAAATTAAGCTCTCTCTTGAATGGCACTACCACCTAAGCCCACAATTCCCACATTTGTTTTCTTGGCCGATGGCTCTGGAATTCAAAGCAACCAGATGGTCAGCCTAAGGCAAAACCCTCAGTCTTTAGTTCCCAAAAAATACTTGGTACTCAGTTTTATCGACCCACTGAAGGAATGAAAGGCTGAGTTGATCTCGCCTATCCCGAGGTTAGAACCTCGGACCTGCGAGTTGAGAGAGGTAAAAAATAAAGAGCTTTTAATAACTGTATTGGAATTAGTATTATTAAAATATGAAATCCCGACCACCGTATGTATATTTTCAAATGCATATGGGGGTCGCATCTACTTTATATCATTCTACCCAGTATCTCTTTTTAACATGTAAGTAAATACATGAGTAGAAAGTTTTAAATTATATATATAAATTATCTTATAAAAATCAATTGTTTAATTGGTAATTACTAATATTTATAAAAGATTTTATCATACGACTCCTAAAATTATGTAACTTAATGCATGAATTATATATATCAATATTGTACTGAAGCTTCTTTTAAAATCAGTAGAAAGCTTTTCATTACAAATCTTTACTATAGACATTGCGAGCGAAATATATAAGTTTTAAATTAACAATATATAATATAAAATTATAATGTTAAAGTCCAAGTAGGAATATTGAAATAATAAACATAATTAAAAGACAACAATAAAAGAAGTAATTAAACTTCTGTCATGTGTTTTCATAATAACTTTATTCTTATGTGTCCATGCTAATGTCATGCATATGAAATACCTTCAAAAGCAATGAACTCGACATTCATAGTATATTTCAGTTTAAAAGTATGACCCATTTCCGTCTTACTCAATACAACATTTTAAAGGACTTGAGTCTTTAAATTTATAAATCAGATTTTATCTCGTAAATTTTATAGAGAAACTAATAACTATTCAAATAATTCAGAATGAAAAGTCAGAAATTCGATCCCATCGACTGTTGAACAACGAGAGGTGGATCATGCAAGATAGTGCTCGGAAGATTTTCAGTTTTCCTCCCTTGCGACATGTGAATACAAGCCACTATTTTTGAAACGTTATTTCAGAAAACAACTTACAGGATGAATATGAAATTCTTTACAACAGGCTTAGGCTGTTAGACTCCCCAGTATGTGGTTTCAAAATTATTACATATTGCTTAATCAGGATAGAACCAAAAAACCCATAACCAAATAAGCATTCTTTTACTAGTCATTTACTAAAATATTCTTCAATATATAATGTACATATCATTACAATTTTATGTGCGAAAACATTATTTCACATTTAATCTCACTTACGTATTCTATATTATAACGAATACCACTTTTTCGCATGTATGAATATGAGCATGGGGATTCTTTAAGCAAATAAATATAGATAAAAACATTTTCGATACGGCTTAGTAATTTTTAAAAAAATTCATTAGCCTCTATAAACTGAATTTTAAAATAAAAAAAAAACTGTAATATAATGAAGTTGAAAATAAAAAAAATTAGTAAGCTAAAAATAATATTAGATATTATTCTTACATAAGCAAAAAATTTCTACGTTTACACAATAACACGCTTTATGATTATAATGAAATGATAAATACATTATCTTAAAATATATTAATCTTATTTTGATAATTTTAAAATAAAATCACTTAATAAGGAAAATTACATTATTTTAATAATAATTTAAAATATTTTTAATTATTTTCCGAAAATTTCATCGGATATTTTTTGAAAATAAGCTACAATATATAAATTAAAATTAATAAAAATCTACAAAAAATGAAATGCCATACAAAAAATTTATTTTCATTGTATTAAAATCTGAAGTATTTCATATGTTTTTAATTAGTCTTCAAGATTTTTCATGAGAGAAAAATAAATATAACTTTTCCATAGACTAATTACTCACTTAAGTAAATAAAGTAAAAAATGCATGAACTCTCTCTTTGTATGCAAAAAGCCCTCTTCATATTACAAAAAAAAAAATAAATATCAGAGTTCATTTTTTTCCTTTCTTTCGGAAAACGTGTGTGGCTTTCAGAGACTATCTTTAATTAGTGTTTGAAACTTTTTTGGAAAAACTTCAAAAACTTTAATGTAAGTAAGTTGTTCAGCAATTCTAAAAATGTTTTTGAACTTAAAAATAATTTATAGTATACATGTGCAAAGTGCTTTTACTATAATTCTTACATATTTATTAGTAACATGAATATTATGATGCATGTATGTATATATATATATATATATATATATATATATATATGCATGTGTAACCATGTTCCCTTAATTTTAATGAGATTAATATTAGCAAGCAGTAAACTAACTCAAATAAATTTCATAGCAATTAAAAATTTTTTTGCATAAATTGTGGAACATTTGCTTCAATTTTTTATTTCAAGTTATAAGTTTCAGTGTTAAAGTCACTCTCAATAAATCGAGATAATTTAGAAATTAATATAATAACTATAATATAATAATAACTATATATAAATTGCTAAATAATTTATTTAATTAAATTCATTCAATATTCTGAGTATTAATGTTAATGAAATTACTTTAATTCTTTGTCACTGAAATTCATGTATAATAATTTATTCTGCAGGAAAACTAATTTTGCCTAGTGATTAATTTAAAGTGTTAGAGTATAATTTCATTTGAAAATTTGCTTTTATTGTCGATAACATTTAAATGTGAATAAATCACGAATTTTTCAAAATACATTTGATTAAATTAATTAAATTATATTTTCAACTGCTTTGGTTATAAAATTAATTAATTCTGAATAATATCAGCAGCTTTTAAATTGGGACAATTTGTTAATAAAAATTATAAATAGTCTCTACAATTCATTAATTTTTTTATTTTTCCATTATAATTAAAATGCAAAGAACGTTTCACAGTAATTAAGAAAATTAATGGATATTTGAGGCATTAATCCTGCGAAATTTCAAGTTCAGATTCTTTATTTAAAATAGTTTAGCCCAATCTGTACAGCTAATTTACACTTTTTAGGAAATATTTCTAAGCATTGTCAAAGAAAGTGTAGAGACTCATTATTTTGCAATCTTAATTAATGCGTTTTCCTTAACAGAAATTCCCTTTTTTATGCGCTCACAATATTTATCAAGCTTTTATTTTGGATACTATAACAGAGATCGGAATAGATCTTTCGAATATTTTCTATTATACTCATCAGAATTTCATACAAAGAAGTCCATCCACAATTTCTGCATTTTCGCTTATTTAATTTACTTCACCTAATTTAATATTTAATTCTGCTTTTTAAATCTGTGTCTTTAAATTTTTTATTTCTGTGGTGGTTACTGTATTTAATATGAGTTTGATTCAAGAACTAAATATTTTTGTAATTTTAAATATTCATGGACTTTGTAAAACAAAGACAAATTTTTATTTTATTAAAATTCAAATTGTGTAGCATTCCTTTGATGGTATAAACTTTTGATCTTTTTAATATAGTTCATTTATTTTAATTTTACTCACATGGTCATTTAAAAGCACGATTAATGAGAGCAATTAGTACTTTGTAATTTCTGTTATCATCCATACCTTCGAAAGCAATTATAATAAAATTTATTATAACAGGGTATTTGTATCATATCATAGATTCAAACAATTTTTTATTATTTAATTAGATTCAAACAAAATTAATAAAATTTATTATAACAGGGTATTTGTATCATATCATAAATTCAAACAATTTATGTGTTCAAAGTTTAATAAAATTTTGAAAACATAAGTTGAATACTTTTTAAGCGTTTAATTGTCAGTTTACAATTCAGAAAATAAATGTTTTTATCACATGAGAGAAAGTTAGTTCCCATGAAAATTAATTACCTTCTAACAAGCCTTCTAGTACCACTGTTATCAGTGATTGAAAATAATATATCTTAATATCATTCCCTCCACGATAAAAGAAAACGCTGGAAGAATATACCAGCGAAGAATTCTTTGATTCTTTTTTAAAACTTACAATAGTATCATGATATTATAGCATTAACATCAAAGGAAATTTCAACAGATTTCTCTTCAATTTCTGTCTTGAAAATCTCTGAGTACTTCTCTGTAAAATTGTATAGTTTTAATAAAAATATTTTGATGAAAGCTCAATTTCTTCTAGTTTTAATATTTCTCAAAAAACTCTTAAGGCAAACTTTTAAGAATTCAAACCACTACCATAAAATCAAAAATAGAAATAAACGTTCTTAAAGGAATATATATTTTTAAACATACAAATTGGTTTGGAATTGAGTTTCAGATGATTATTTCAATTTAAAAGCTTAAAAAATGATGATAGTCAATTATTTGAAAATCGTTGCTTATTTCAAAAATCTATTGCAAACTATTTAATTTTTTTATCCAACTAATTTCTTCCAATTTAAATTCTAAAAAAATTGAAGCAACATTTAATATCTCTTAGTAGAATTGAATGCAATATCATACGCAGCAAAAATGCTATGCGTTGCTTTTAATATATGCTTATCTACAATAATGTGATTAAAGTATTCAATGTTATATATATATATATATATATATATATATATATATATATATATATATATATATATATATATATATTACTTTAATTTTTTAAGAGGAGTTCATGGAATTATAAAATATAAAATATTTTTTTTGACAAAATAATTTTAATTATGCATGAAATCAATTTATGCACACTATTTATTAAATATTTTGTGAAAGAACTTATAAAATAGAAACGATAAAATTCGTGATCTCATAACATTTAAAAATGTCACTGATGTATGAAATTTCTATTTTGAGGAACTAAAAATATACGGATAAAAATGGTTTTCTAGTCTTAACTAATTTCTAATCAAAAGACTAGAATAATTTCATTAAATTTAGTCTTTTGAAAGAATAAATTTGATTTAAAAGTAAATTTAAAGATAGAAGAAAATAGAAGTTTAAAAAATGGATAAAATAAAAAATCTAATGCTTTAAAAAATAATCAGAATTTCTATTGTTTGTTGTACAATATAGTTTAAAATGTGCAGACTTCCATATTTTATTCCACAACAAATCAAGCTATTTATTCTGGGTGGTTATTTGGTTGACCTTGCTTGTTTCCTTTCAATTATTTTAATAACACAATTACTCAACCATCTGAGAAACAAGATCTTGTTAACGTACCAGGAGATTATCTTTCGAGTCGAAACACTAGCTTCAGACAAGTGAATTGTTCGTGGGAAACATATTTCATCAATGGAATGGAGACCACTAATTCAGCTGAATGGAAAAAAGTAATCAGATTTATGACTTGTTGTCATATGTTTATCATATAGACTAATACTTTATGTTACTAATATTTATATTTTCTATCGTTTTAGCATTGCAAAAGAGAAAGCTCCATTGTAATATAAACTTTTAATTCCATTTGTTTTAAATATTAATCTTTTTGAAAATATATATTGTGGAAAATGAAATTTTAGATTACGTAATCAAAAATTACCTACCTTAAGAAAAAATTAAGGAATAAGAAAATATTAAAAAACTGATACTGGACAAAATTTTTAACATATTTATCAATGAAAAATTGCACATTTATAATGCAACGGAAAAAACCTAATAACAAATGTGTACTGCTATTTGTTCATAAATCGATATAGTAAGATAGAGATATTATGGGATATTGGTGCATTAAATGTAATCTACCAATGTACATTAAAATTTAATAAAATTTATTGGATTGGCAACTAAGTAATTGGGGATTTCACTCATAGATGGCTTCAGTTGAATTTGCAGACGTAGTACAAATGTAAAACACATTTTGTTATTTGATAGGTGGCAATTCAGCTGTCAATCAGTAAAAAAAGGTTTTTTGATAGTTGAGTAGTTTTTGTTTGGCTTTCATTGCAAAAGGGAAAATCAAAAGGAACATTTTCGTAATATTTTGCTTTTTTTATTTCCGCAAAGAGAAAAACGCATCGCATTCTCATAAATAGTTATGTACTGTTTATGGTGACGAAGCCTTAAAAGAACGACACAGTGTCAAAATTGGTTTGTCGAATTTCGTTATGGTGATTTTTCACTCAAATATGTAAAATGCTCTGGTCGTCCAGTTGAAGTTGATGACGATCTAATCAAAACAATAATCGATTCGGATCGTCACAGTACAACACGTGAGATTGCAGAGAAGCTTCATGTATCACATACATGCATTGAAAATTATTCAAAACAACTTGGCTATATTAAAAACTCGATGCATGGGTTCCTCAAGAACTGAAAGAAACGCATTTAACGCAACTCCTTAACAGCTGCGATTTGCAAAAGAAACGTAATGAAAATAATCCATTTTTAAAACGAGTGATTACTGGCGATGAAAAATGGGTTGTTTACAATAATATCAAGTGGAAAAGATCGTGGAGCAGGCCAGGTGAACCAACTCAAACAACGTCAAAAACTGATATTCATCAAAAGAAAGTTATGTTATCAGTTTGGTGAGATTACAAAGGAATTGTCAACTTTGAACTCTTACCACCCAACCAAACGATCAATTCTGATGTCTACATTGGACAACGAACGAAATTAAACAATGCAGTTGAAGAAAAGTGGCCCGAATTGACAAATTGAAAAGGTATTGTATTCATCATGGCAATGCAGGGCCACACACCTTTGGTCACTTGGAAAAAATTATTGGAGCTTGGTTGGGATGTTTTTCCACATCCACCATATAGTTCTGAGCTTGCACATTCTAATTGCTTTTTGTTTTGGTCTTTACAATACCCGTTGAATGGTAAAAATTTCAATAATGATGATGTCAAATAGTACCTGATTCAGATTTTTGCTAATAAAAACCAGAAGTTTTATGAAGGTGGGATTATGATGCTGCCTAAAAGATGACAAAAGGTCATTGATCGAAATGGGCAATACATTACAGAATAAAGTTATTTACTTCCATGAAAAATTTGCCTTTGATTTTCTAAAAAATATCCGCAATTACTTAGTTGCCAACCCAATACGTTGCATGTGTAATATATTCAATCTCTTTATTCCTTTGAAACGATATCATGAAAATTTTAATCTATATATTGTTTTTTATTTTCTTTAGGAAAAATAAAAGTTTTTCGAATATTATTAAAATAATTAAAACATTCTAAAAATAACAAAATAAATCATTTAAAAACCATTTTTTTTAATATATTTATTTAGTGAAATATCATATTAAGTGTAATAGCTCTAGGGGGGGGGATTACTTTTGTATTTTATTTAAAAGATTGTAAATTTGTTACAAAAAATAAAAACAAAAGTTTTATTACCATTGAAAAGAAAATAATTTTATTCATAATTTAAAAAATATTTAAAATACTGATTTTTTTTAAATGCTATAATTTATAATTATTAAATTTGCTAAAAAGCAACTTTTTATTAATGTTTCAGAGATGAAACTCTAGCTGTTCAACTTGCCAGTAATGAGTACTAAAGCGACTTGGATGTGAAATCCAATACTATCCCAAACCCTGATAGTGGGTGTTGGACCAGTGTGGCGATGATCAACTCCAAAAGTCATCAGTCTCTATCTATAATGTCTCCAAACTTTATTCCAACCATCACGGAACTACTAGCAGATGCAGAACTTGTAGATAAAGACAATATTGTCCCATTCTGATGACCATATCCGTTAATTATTCTATAATTGGCGATGCAAATGCCTGTAGTTTGCAGTCAAGGAAAACGAAACAGTGAATTTTCCACTCAATTCCAATGGTGTCGAATTGTATGGTTAAAGGTTGAATGATGGGTAATAGACAAAGTATGTTGTCTTGTAGTCATGATGTGGCTGAGTGATCCACTACTACCATGTATACAATATTCCTCCTTTCATATGCGTAAAAGTTGCTTGGTTTTGTCCAATATAATCACCAGTTTCAATGACAGATAATCCGCAATCATTGTAGGCTACTATTCTTTCTCGGTATAATTCATAAACTTGCTCAAAATACAGCGATTTCTGTCCAATAGGAGGCATAGTCAAAAAGCTTGAGCAAAACAAATCACACCAAACAACAACTTTCGTATTTCAAATTTGTGATTCTTTCTCCTTTTATATAACACTCACATGAAACACTGCATTCACCGATTATGTACGAATTAGCTGCAATGTTAATGTTTCATGTAAATTTTATTTGATTGACATGATTCTTTCAAGTATCTACATACCAATACTGCATTTCTATTATATATATATATATATATATATATATATATATATATATATATATATATATATATATATATATATATATATATTATTACAAATTTCTTAAAAGTAAATTAAAAGAAAATTCTTTTTTCAGATTTTCAGAGAACTATATATAATTACTTTTACCATTTCATTTTTAAAATGTTTCATAGTGCTTTCTAAAATCTGTTTCTCAATCATATTTTTATAAACGTTAACTGTATTTTCCAAAAACATTTTGTGGATCAAATTTTCAAACCCTCATATTTTTATGAACCAGTAT
>JAPDSC010132106.1:0-12102 GCA_026290005.1 Latrodectus geometricus | reverse complement strand
ATATATATATATATATATATATGTTCTTTTACTCTAAAGAAAAATATCTTTTTAAGTGGCAAATCAAACCATTACTTTGAATTAAGTTATCGTTTCACTGAATTTCACATTCATGTTTTCTATAAAACGTTACTAATTATTTTGGTGAAAAAAAGAAAAAATACAATACATGATAAGTTTAATTTATTTCATTTAACTTTTTTGTTTTATTGTTTTAATGACTTATTTTTATCATTGTTTCCACAAATTAATTTATTTGAATAAATATCTTATAGAAAGAGGTGGAATCAATAAATTTAATTCCCTCCAGAAATGAAAATTAATATATATATATAAATATATAGAGAAAAACTTAAGTATAATTTTTATTTTAAATTTATCTTAAAATAATTTTTCAAAACGACTTTTTTTTGTCTTCTCTCAATATATAGAAAATTCAAACTAAATTAATGATAATAAATACATTTTCACACTGAAGGGTAAAATGCACATTATAAATTGTATTAAATTCTGTGTTATTGACTTGTCTGAGTGCAGAAACTTTATAAAGGTACATGTTTTTTATGAATACATATGGCTTCTAAAAATGATTTTGTATGTAATCAATGGAATAATCAAAAGAAAATTCACCTTTTTTCAAAGAATTTTTGTTTCACAGTGCCATAATATAAATTAATGATCTGCATCATTTAATACTGCAACGTCTATTTATTCGAGTTCAAAGAATTTTTACTCAAGAAATATAATAAAGTTAAGATAAAAAGATTTGGCTCTTAATGGTTTTAAAGTTTAATTTAACTTTGCTTTTTATCGATTTCTCCTTTACACATTATTTAATTTTGTTCTTTAACTTTCAAAATTCGTTATGGTCTTTATTTATGATATATATCAGAATTATTTCATTTGACAGGTAATGATTAAGAAACTTTAAAAAAGAAATTTGAATGCAAAAGCTTTTAAATCATTTTTTCAAATGAATAATTTTATTTTATTTAAAATCAAAACAACTAGCGACTTGTATTTCTGAATTTTACCCTGAAATCAAAATATTCTTAAACTTTATAATAATTTGTATTTATAAATTAGTAACTTTAAATTTTCCTCCTTTAATAATTTATCAGTGATATTAAATTACAGTAAAATAAATAAATGTCTTTTCTATATATATATATATATATATATATATATATATATATATATATATATATATATATATATATATATATATTTGCTAAGATGCATTTAAGGATTCTGTAAAATACCTTCGATTTTCTAATGTAAACAAAATGTAATCAATGTAAGGTAATAAATGAAAATAACACAAATATCACACACACACACAATATATCATATAATTTTATTGCAAGAAAACTTTAACGTAAAATTTTCAAGCAAGATTTCGATAAAATTTTAGTTTAGATAAACCTAAATCAATAGAAATTGGTAATCATTAAATAAGGAATTATACTGCTGAATTATTTGATTGATTTATTATTAAGAGGGATGTGAATTTATGTGTTTTATTGATTTCGTTCTTAAATCAGAAATTATTATGATAAAGAGAATTATAAATTTTTACCTCATATTTATAAAATTCACTTTTTCAAAAGAATTTTATAATTTGTAAAAGTTTTGAGTGAGGTAAAAATAAATTCTTAAATAAATTTCTTGAAGAAGTAATTAATCCTAATGTTTAAGACGATAAAAGAAAATTTTCTTGAAATTAAAATAAACATTATCAATTATAAGGATAAATTTTTGCTACTTAGTATATTCTTATTGCATAAAACTGCTTTAATTTGTCTTTAGAAGCATTTTAATTTTTTTTCAAAAATACAGTAAAATATTAAGAAACCATTTTAAGAAAACATGACAAAAAGTCGAAATATGATTTGCAAAATGACTGCCCATTATTATTAATCATAAAAATTAGCATATGTATACAGTGAACAAATAGGAGATGTAAATTTTATATAGGAAAAATACCTTTAATATTGGAAATAATCCCCGAGAAGCAATACAACTCATGAAGCTATGTATAATGCTCTTAATTATGCGGTCCATTAATTGTATAGGAAATATGAGCCATTGTTCTTCCAAACCAGTTAAAAGTGTTGCTAAGGTCCTAGAATGGGGATTGAGAGCAGATACACATCGCAATGCAGCGCCCTTAACATGCTCAATTGGCTTAAGCTCCAGTGAACGAACCTGTCACGGTATCTGCTCAGTTGTTTCCTAGTCAAGATAATAATCTGCGATGACAACCCAGTGTGGTCTCACATTATTAAACAATAGCATGAAAGTATAACCTATTGCTCTGGCCTGGCATAAGGGAACACCTAAGCATCCAGGATGTCATATCTATAGGTGTGAGCATTCAGATTTCCTTGGAAAAAGACATGGTAGTCTGTTTCCACTCAAAGAGATATCCCCCCAAACACAGACACTGCCTGATCCATATGTATATTTTTCATGGATATTTAATGGATGAAAACGAGTTCCATATTCACTCCAAATGAAAATGAGCTGCTATCAACTTCAGGGAAAATTGGACTCATCCGTAAACAGTAAAGGCTTCCATTGATCAAACGCCCAATGCAAGTTGACATATCCTTTGTAAACATTACCGCCCATAACGTGACGTGAGTGGGAAGAGTTGACTGGTGACCTCGCATAAAGACCACGTTCCTAAGGACTTCGACTCTCGGTTCTAGCCGGAATTCACAATCTGTCTTTTCACTAAAGTGTGATACAAATATTAGGATTAAATTGATACTTTACTTCAAAAGCATATTTATATTCTTTATGAATTTTCTCCTTACCGAAAACATTAAAGTAAATTCAAAATAGTAAAATATGATTATGGACGAAAATTGTTTGGAAGTAGTTTTGTTTACTCATTAGTTTTTAGTCTTGAAGAATTAGCCTGTTTCATGATTATACTTTGCATATATATATACAACTGATTATATGAGAATACTTATATAACCTCTACTTAAGCTTTATTAAATGCTTAAAATCATTTCATAAAGATCTTGAATTTTAACTTTCAGTATTTAGTATATAATTTATGATGAAACATAGCTGAAAATTATTAGCAATCCAGTCCATTGCTGAATTTTTCTACAGGCTTAATAACTTCAATAATGAAGTTTTCTCTTCTTTATCAAAGATGCTCTATCAACTATTTTTCAATCTGAAGATAAATGTATTAAAATTTTCAGAAGCCCTCACATTTAAATTATTTAAATAGCATACACAAATCATATTAAACGACAACATATATATATATATATATATATATATATATATATATATATACATGCACAGCAATATAATAGTGTAAAAAATTCATCATTTGATTTATTTTTATATTGAAAAAATCTATTCTTCTTATTTCATAATAACGCGTGTACTTTATAAATCTAATAATGTAAACTTTTTAAGTGCTATGCAATATATTGTGTAGTTGAATTTCCTTGCGCACGAAGCAAACTTATCAATAAGATAGTTCTTTCTGGCTTAGGAATGCTCACACGCTTCAGGAAATTTAAAAACGTAGATTTTAAATTAAAGTGAAAAGTCATTTAAGGAAACAAAAAAGGATTTCATTATTTATATTTTTTAGTATAAGTGCTCTTATGTAAGCCAAAATGCTTCAATGAAAAAGACTAATTTTTTAGAAATAAACTACTTTCACATCTTAATTATTTTATAATAACAAATAAGAAATGAATTTTAAGGAACCAGGTTTCTACGTAATTTTGTTTTTAGTAAACGAATAACGTTAATGTACGATAGATACAAATATTTCTAAAGTAAATACCTATAAATCGTCTTTCGTCGTATGTGAAATTAATTTCACTGTTATCAATCATTTTTGTTAAAATTTACTTGAGGATGTACCATAATCTTTTTAATTTTATCGTTGCTTCCATTCCAGCAAATTACGAAGGTGAAAAGTCAATTTTCTTTTATCACTTCACCAAAAGAAATCAATCATTTTTTAACATTCTCTTCCTCAATCTTTGGAAAAGTTACAATTAATTGATTATTAATCATTAATATTCATCCGAAAAATTTCCTTATAAATTTAGCAAAAATTAAGAAAAGAACATGGTTAATTAAATAGTCAATCAATAATATATGATATGCTTTGAAGGCTTAAATTTATTAATCATAGTTTGTGTCATCTTTTTGCCCAAAATTAGTTTCTGTAATCGTTGGTTCTCTTCTTGTAATCACTTTATGATGAAATTCATTAAGGACTTTTCGTAGTATTTTAAGTAATCATTATTTCTGACAAGATAAGTTCTTAAAATTAAATTATCTATCCAAATGCATACAAGTTGTGTATAAACCGGAATTAGAAAAATATATATTTTTGTCCATATATTTCAATAGAATAATGTATTTAATCGAATCATTATATTTTATGCTAAAATTTCTTTCATTTGAATTTAATATCTCAGTTAAATATTAATAAATATTAAATATGTGATAATAAAAATAATTGCTCATGATATTAAAGGCAATATTTTTAATCCATTTCGTGTCTTATTTGGTACCTTCTACCAACAATTAGTCTAAATAATTTATTTAAAAGGCATATTTAAGGACAATTTCTCATTATAATATTTAATAATTTATTCAATATTATAAATTTCTGTCTTTTCTATGATTCTAACTGAATATACTGTAAATGAGATATTTTTCTTTTCATAAAATTTTTCAATTCCTTAAATTGTTAATTCATGATCTGAATTTTACTAGTTTGTTAATTTTATTCCTAAAAGGTAGTGGGGCTGAATTATATTATTACATCCAAATTCAACATAACAATAATTTGATATTCATATTAATTATAAAGATTTATTACAACATAAAACATTTTATCTCTATTAATAATTTTTTTTCGGATAACTTTTGTTGTCAATGAGGCATTTTTAATAAAATTCGTCAATCAGACAAAATTTTCCTTATCTCCCGTTAAGAGAAGAACTTCAAGTCCTAAAATAAATTAAATTATAGGGCTCTATACATTTACAGTTAATTGAAATATCATGCAAAATAAATTGTGATAATATCATTTCTCATTAACATGTTATAAGTACTTTCACAACTTATTCGTATTTGCATATTCTGAGAATTCGTGATTAATGTTAAATCTTTATGTTATGTGTTTTCGGTGATAAAATGCTCATTAAGTGCTGCCTTTACAGATCAATGACTAATATAGATAACTGACTAACATTGCTTTTCATTAGTGCCAGAAGTAAAATTTATATATTGCTGACAGTTGTTCAATATTTTTTAAACGCCAAATTCAAAGATCCCAAGACATGTTGAATTTAGTGTTCAAAACATCCTGACGTTTCCGTCAGGATGTTTTGACCACTGAATCTGACTCTATTTGGTCATTCAGAATTCATATTGTACTTAAAGAACATTTAATGTACATGAATTGGAAATCTCGATATGATAATCCACCAATTTGGCGTTGAACAGTAGGTCTCGATCTAGTTCGTTGTTGCCTGGGGAAAAGTTGTTGTGGTGCCTCGTGTAAGAAGGAGAAATGAGTACCAGCATGTTTCTGACTTTAATAAAGGTCGAATCGTAGAGTAACGGGATTGCGGTTTATCTTATCGCAGTACTGCTGCTCGCGTCGGTCGAGATCCAATGACTGTTAGCAGAATAAGGAATAGATGGGTTCAGGACGGTAATACGGAATGCCATGTGGGATCTCAACAGCCACCTATCACTAGCAGCCGAGAAGACAGGCATATTATCCGACAGGCCGTAATGGATCGTGCAACCACGTCACGAGTCGTGAGTCGAGAAACGGGGTTGCTTGGAAGACAACAAGTGTCTGCACTAACAGTTCGACGACGTTTGCAGCAGCATGGACTCTCAGCTCGGAAACCATGGCTGCGGCTTCCCTTGACGCTGCGTCATAGACAAGAGCGCCTTCAATGGTGTGATCAACCAAGAACCTTGGCGCACGAATGGCGAGACGTCATCTTTTCAGATGAATCCAGGTTCTGTGTACAGTATCATGATGGTCGCATCCGTGTTTGGCGGCATCGTGGTGAACGCACACTGGCAGCGTGCATTCGTCATCGTCATACTGGCCCATCACCTGGCGTGATGGTATGGGGTGCCATTCTTTACACGTCTCGGTCACCTCTTGTTCGCAGTGATGGTGCTTTGAACAGTGCACGTTACATTTCTGGTGTGTTACGACCCGTGGCTCTACCCTTTATTCGAGTCCTGCGAAACCCTACGTTTCAGCAGGATAATGCCCGACCGCATGTTGCCGGTATTGTACGGACCTTTCTTGATACGGAACATGTTCGGCTGTTGTCCTGACCAGCACGTTCTCCAGATCTTTCACCAATAAAAAACGTCTGGTCAATGGTTGCCGAGCGACTGGCTCGTCATCAAACGCCAGTCACTACGGTTGATGAACTGGGGCATCGAGTTGAGGCTGCATGGGCATCTGTACCTGTACATGCAATCCAATCTCTGTTTGACTCAATGCCCAGGCGTATAACTGCTGTTATTACTCCCTGAGGTGGTTGTTCTGGGTACTGATTTCTCAGGATCTATCCAGCCAAATTTTTGAAAATTTAATCACTTGTTATTTCTAGTATAATATATTTGTCCAATAAATATCATTTTGTTATCTGCATTTCTTCCTGGTGTAGCAATTTTAATGGCCAGTAGTGTATTTATTAAAAAAGAAGATTTACTTATAAAAATTATTGAACAGCTTATAATATTTATAATATCACATTTAGTTTAATAAGTTCTTAAATAGTTTAAAGACATTTAACCTCATTCATCATTTTTTAACATTCTTAACATAAAAACAATCTTTCATTGCCAAATAACTTTCTTATATTTTTTCACAGAAAATGTTTCTATTGTCTACAAGCTTAAGCTTAGCTTTAAGCAAAAATTAAACAACGAAATAGCGCTCAAATTTCAGATTTAGAAGTGTTGCACGGTAAAAGAAATATATCTCTTTAATTTAAACTAATCTGAAAACTTTCAATCTAACAACGATTTTCTGCTTTTGACATATTATATTTTATAAAGCATTTATTTCTTTATTCTTAATAACAGTAGTGAAATATAATATGAAGTATCTCAGATTAAACATTATTTTTTATTAATTTTAATGTTTACTATACCTTATATTAACTAATTATTTGCAGTTTTATTATAAATATAAAATTTTCTATGTTAAATGTAAAAGTCATTTAAGTGATTAAAAAAGTTTTGTAATGTAATATATTTTGCTACTAATAAAAAACATCATTCACCTTATTTTGATATGAAGCCAAAATTAATATTTTGTATTATGTTTAAAATAAAATGTATTAGATTTTAGAGGAACTTCATTGAAAATTAGTTTTATTCTTTCTAAAAGTAAAGTCGTTATAGTATTTTTTAGATAAAATTTTTGTGAGAAATTTCTGAAACTGTTTCATGACTTTATAAATTTACTTTTGAAATATACATTGTGTAAAAATATGGCTTACTTAAAAATACAGAATGCGTAAAGTAATTAACAAAGAATTTTAATCGCACACATTTATAGATCTACTAATCTTCAATAGCAATGGAAATTAAATTAACAAAAATGGATTCTTGTAAAGAAATTCATTTTTCTAATTATGTGCTAAATAATGAAAACTTAAATTTTAGCCTTTAAATTTTAATGAATTTTAAGGACTCCTAAAGTAAAAAAAAGTTATTTCTAACATTTAAATATAAAAAAGTAAAAACTTCATGTGAGCTATTAATTATATAAAATTTAATAAAAATAAACTTTTTAGTCTCTCATAAATAAGCTATTCAGTCATAAAAATGCTGAAATTAAGTAAATGAAACATATGAAAAAGAATATTTAAGGTAACATTTTCATTTAAATATAAAGTAACTAAAGCTTATAAATAAAAAGTAACTAAATTTTTCTTTTTTAAAACTGTTAAAATTATTATGAGATATTACCACACAATAAATCATAGATTGTTTCAAAAATGAAAAGTTTTTTGAAATACTTTTAAATACAGTACGGAACACTAACATATTTTTTTGTTTAGATTTTAAAGCATTTTTTATCATTTGCTACTATTATAACAAATGCAATATAAATTCGTCCAATGTCACAACTTTGTTATTTACTTAATTGCAAAATTTTAATAAAAATAAAGTAAAACAATTTTGAAGATATATTTGGAAATTTTTTACTAATGATTTGCATAAAATATTCATGTATTTAATTATATCATAAAACAAACATAAAAAAGATTTTTTAAAAACAAAATATAGATTTATCTAATTTTTATAGCATAAGCAAATTTAAGAGCTATTTACCCAAGAATATTAAATACTTTACAGAATAAATGAAGTACTTAGTTCACCTTGACGAATTCTTAATAAAACTTGCTATTATATCTCAATAAGAAACTTAAATTACCTTATTAATTACTGTCATAAACTAATAACTAAAAACGTTTAATTAATACAAATTTAAAAGTTTGTATAACTATACCTCTACCCGTTATTTCTCACAAAGAGTGAAGATATTTTCAAATAATAGTGCCAAATAAATTTTCACTATAAAAAAATTTCCAATGTTTGCAAAAATTAATCATTAAATTAGAGTGAAATGTTTTCAGTAGATATTGTAACTTCATTAGCGCGGCAATGAAAGGACAAATCTTTTAATGATTAGGAGATATTAATTACAAAATTAGTGAGGACAAGTTATCTTGAAAAAGGGATTGAAAACGGTTATTTAAGGAAGCTTATGAAATCATGTTCTTTTTTAAAAATTCTTTCATGATAAAGTAATGAATAGAATAAGAAAGAATTTGACTAATGTGATCAATTAACTATGCATTAAAAATAATTTCATTGTTAGACGTTTTATTGAAAAAAAGTTAATCAATATTCATGCTGTGTTCAATATCTCTAATATGTGTTTCTCAAAGGGATTTTACATTTGATGAATTTTATATAACAGTAGAAAAAAACTTTCCTCGTTAGTAAACCAATCTCGTCCTGTAATTAATAAAATTAATGCAATTATCATGTATATCTATTAAAATATTCAAATTTTCACTCATTTAATTAAAGAGTTTACTTCTTTTAAGAGACACATGAAAAATATCGAAGCAGTTATGCTAGAATACTTAATGAAGGCAATTATTTATTGCTCCAAATTTTATTTGAATCTGCGTTATTTAATTTTTAATCAATTATAAGATAATAAGACTTTGATAATGAATCAGCCTTAATTAAAAAGATATTAATTTTTTTTATATTAATGAGATTAGGTTGATTTGCCAATGAATTTTATTCAAGGTTTAGTTCTTCAGGAATTTTCGACAACCCCTTTCTTAATCCTAGAATTTCCCTAAAGCTACAATCTTTAACTAAATTTAAATAATTTGTTTAACTGAGAAATTAAAATTTAAACACTTTGCTAAATTTTTAAGCATTCTTCACTACTAATAATAAGGAATAATTTTATTATAAAATTTCAAAATCGAACAAGTCTGTTAATTTAACTTAGCAATATTTTTTATTTTATTGGAAGTTAAACTGGTAACCTTGTGTGCCATCAGCTAATCCATTTAATGCAAATTGTTTCTGATTATCAATTTAATTATTTTTTAATTGTTATTCTTATTTAAATAAACATTAAATAATAATTTTGCATAATATTATTTATATTTAATTATGATATTATATGAAATGAGAACTATGTAAAATGAGATTATATGAAAGAAGAATAAGGAGAAAGAAATTGAAACAAATATATTATCCTCAAATAGATAATACAAAATCTTTAGACATTTTATGATAATTTATAATTATTGTCTATAATAATAAAACCAATTCATAATTAATTTTCTAACGCATTATGAAAATGAAAAATATCAGGCTACAGATTCTATAGTAAAAATGTAATAAAAATAACTATAATTGTTTTTAGTCTATTGATTTATAAATATCATTTTTTTCTCCATTGCTTTCATGAAGCTAATGTAAGGCTAAATCTGCTATATAAATAGGTATTTGAAGTGAATTAATAAAAATACGTAGAGAGTAACTTATAATCTAAATTCAGTTAAAGAAAGATAAATTAGAGAAATGAAAATAATGTAGTTCATTTTATAAGAAATATATTAAATTATATTTATGAATTTTCTTTACTCTTAATACCTTTTTTTGATTTTGTAAGAATATCTTTGATATGGTCAAGGATACATTTCAGTACCACTGAAAGACTGTTATGCATAATTTTCAGTTGAAATCGAAATTGAATTTAAATCATTGGTGTAAATCGAAATTGGTTAAAATAATTTTTATATCGAAGTAATTTGCTGTTATAAAAATATCATATTTTGAAAAAAAATTTATCTACAGTTTTTATTTCTATCAAAGTCGCATTCAAAAAATCTATAAAACACGATTAATGAGATATACTCAGAAATTTCAGATTCCTCTTGATAATAAATATATGAGAAACCTTTAAATGTTCTTATTAATGATAAAGTAAATAGCTGTTGCGAAAGATAAAACATTATCTCATTCACAAGATCTATCGCAGATATAAGAATATTAATAACAATAAAGTGTGCTTCCGTTTATTTTGGAAATGCTATCATTGACAATAGAAACTATACTTCCGAACTGTCGAGCAATTTATTAACATGCTAATCTCCAAATTAGCGAGCATAAGTTTTAATTCACAATCAACTGCACACATTTTTAATACATAAAATTCATTTCATAAGTTGATATAGATTGTGTAATTCATTTCATAAGTTGATATAGATTGTGTAATTCATTTCATAAGTTGATATAGATTGTGTAATTCATTTCAAAAGTTGATATTGACAGAATGCTTTTACAAATATTATTCTTTATGGTTAACTCTTATAAGGCATAAATAAAACACCTTTTATCGTGAGATACAATGTGTTACACAAATACAATAATCATATATTTATATACCAAATGTATGTACCTTTACATAAAATACATAAAGCATATTTTTAAAATGCATAATACATTATATTTTTACTGTGTGCTTATATGTTTGAGTTTTATACAGCAATTATTAATTCTGAAATGCTTATAATTTAGAGCTCATATTTTTAAAATTAATTATTACTCCTCTAATAATCATTTAAATTAAAATTTAAGTAATGGATTTTGCTTGAAGAGATAATAATGCTACAATATATAACTTAGTAAGAATACATTTGTTTACAAATATGATTATCAAATATCTGTATGACACAAAATATTTATTAATAATTCTTAAGGTAACACATAATAATGATGAAATATATTTGTTTTATAAATCAAATATTACACTTTTATTTCTGTCGAGTATCTAACTGATTACTGTACATCGCAATTATTAGATAAATGATTATTTTTCGTTTTAACTATGCTCGAATAACGCAATTACGCTTTCTTTCATGAGATAAGATCTCGTTTATTCGTAACAAGATTGCTTTTCGAAGCCGTACGCCACTTCTAACAAGTGCATTCTTTATAGGGAGCCTATTACACCAAACATGTTACAGAGACCGACAAATCTTTCATCAGAAAAGGGAATTAGATTTATTGTGATTTGTCTTACACTTATCCCATAAATTTTCATTTAGGGACCTTAATAAGAAGTTCTGTAATTTATGATTCTTCATTACATTTTAATGGAAACTAAAGTCAAGAAATTATACTGTCAACTTCTCTTTCACTAAGCATTTAATATTAATTTACTTTTAAATGCAAAATTAAAACTATATATATTTAAGAAATTAAAATTACTCAATATTTATTATAAGTAAACTATAAGTAGTTTATTAAAGTTATCGTGAGAAATGTTATTTATTTGATATCTTTGTATATTATGTAATATGTAAAACTAATTTGCATTATCCATGTTATTAAGATATAGTAACCAATATTTTTCATAAATGCAGTTTTTTTCTAATTATATACATATAACATAATATACAAAAATATCAAATAAATAACATTTCTCACGATAACTTTAATAAACTACTT
>JAPDSC010132087.1:0-12122 GCA_026290005.1 Latrodectus geometricus | reverse complement strand
AACCGGTGAATGGCCAGTGTAATACCAATAAGCCTCTGCTACTAGGGTACTGTGTTTCAGAAAATTTATACACAACGCGAATATTAGACATATTTTATGCAAGGATAATTAATATCATAAATTAACTTCTTGTTGTTAAGTATATCTAAGTGTTAATCCTCAATAAAGGCAAAATTAATTTAATAATTATAATTATATTATTCAATTAAATTATCTAAATTTTATGAATAAAAAATTAGCTTGTTAAATTTTAATCAATTAGATAAAGTTTAATGCAAATAATACAAGCCTTTATATTAAAACAAACGTCAAATGACTTAAGTTTATCCGTGTTTTAATCTAAAAATTTATGAGTTTCTATTCATTATTTCAAATACGAACAGCATCTTGTAATAAAAAGGAAAAAAAAACTAATCAGCAATCCTTTGTAAAATTTCTGAAAAATAGCCCTAACTAATTTGTTAGTGAGCCAATTTAAACTTCTAAAGAAATTTCATTTCAAATCTTTACCTTCAATATCATTTCCTTTTCAGAACTTAGCAGGAAAAATAAGTCTCTTTTCAAGACATGTCCCGAACAAAAAATTTTATTTTTTGACGGTTTTATTGTATTAATAAATAGAATTGTGATTTATATATCAAATAAAATACGATTTATAATACAATTCATAATAAGATTAAACTATGGAATTAAATATTAAAATATATTTTAAAACATAAAATAATAAAATTATATTCAATTTTTAATACAATCTATTAGCTATTAATTTTCAACGAGTTTATAATATTACTATTGATTCTCAATATTGACCGTCATTTCGTTTTTTTTAAAAAAAAAATTCTGCAAATTTCCTTACAAAAGTTTCTTAGCTGTACTTCTAACTCAAATTCAAAAACTTTATTCTAATAAAAATTCAGAATTTTTTTTTTTTTTACTTATAGAATTTAAGGCGTGTATAACAGAATAATTTTGTGATGCCAAAATTTAGGAAATAATACAAAAGCTATTGATTTAGCAGTACAAAGCAGTTTCAAGAGCAATATTTAATTTTTTAGCACAAGACATCAAATACAAAATTAGGAATAAATAATTTATAATTTATAAAAATTTTACAATTATTAAATCTCCTACATAAAACACATTCATAAAAATATTTTCTACAAATATTTCAAACAGCAAATACGACAAAACAGCAAATCATTTCTCAAAAAATAAATAAATAAAATAAAAAAGAAACATTAAAAAAATTAAATATTTATTCACAAGCAACTTAAATTCAGGAAAAGCAATATAATTTTAAAATTTACTGAAAACAGTTTGCATTGCAAATAATCAGTTGAATATAATATCTTTATATAACTGAGAGTTTAGAAATTCTTATAAAAATATTCCATTCATTAAAGTAAAAAATAATATGGGTAGATGATAAATATTTCAATTACACAAAGAATATTTCTCTTTTAAAGTGTTACAAACTACATTTCGAAATATTTTCGAAAAATATTTAAAACATTTTTTTTACATTTTTGTTCAGGAAAAATGAGCAATTTTGAAAAATTTAAATTTCGATAAGGGCGTTTAAAATCATAATATTTGCATTCGTAAAACTCCAATACTCTTTGAAGCCGATTTTTCCACCCACAATGAGTAAAGTTCGATATTAAAAATATAATTTTCCATTGATACCTTATTTTTCATTGACTCTAGAGAATAGTTTAAGGGATAAAGCTTTCTTAAACATTTGAGCTCATGTATAGTATTGTTGTTACTTAAGACACTTGGCGAAGCCAACTTCACCCGTCAGGGGGGGGGGCTGGGCAAATGAAGTCAAAAAGAGTGTCTTTGGTTTTTGAATAGAGCACCGATACGAAGGTGGACGTGCGATTTTGGCTCATAGATGGCAGCACCATCTAGGTCTTGCAGAAGAGGATAGAGATTGAAGCCAGAGAAGACCCTTGGCTCCAAACACCCCCAAAGGTATTAATTTGGAATGGGAACATGGAGAACATTAGAATCACCATATATTTTACGTGCCCTAGACGCCATTAGGGAACACGGCAGATATTCGGCTAATCCGGATATCGAACTCACTACCTTCCGGTAACGAGAACGACCCCCTAACTAACCAGGCCACAATGGTCGTAAAAGATAATAAAATATATATAGATAGTGAATCGCAATATTCATGATTTTACAGGACACATTATTAAAGTATTCTTCATTTACTCGTATCAGATTAACATTTCATCCAATCAATAACGAGAAAAACGGAGTTTTATGCATCAATTAGTGTGTATAAAAAAATTATTGAATTTTCAGAAACGATGTAGATTGCAGAATTTTTAATTGAGTATAACGAAAAAGAGATTTTTATATAAATAAAAAAGTATTTTTATAATAAAATATGTCGAAACAGCGAAAAGCTTTTTAATTGTATTTATAAGCAATTCGTACATGCAATTGGTAAAGTACCATTTTATTGATTGCTTAACAATGACCTTTAGATCTCTTCAGATTATGCCAATAGAAGGAAAACCCATCTAAGTTGTTTGAATCCGCTTTATTTTCAGAGATATCAATTTTCAGCTATTTTTCAAAGACACTGATTCTTGGTTAAAGTGAATCTTATTGACAGTTAACATTGTTTCAAAAAATGTAAATTGATTTCCATTTCTTTAGGGTGTTATTTGTTAATTCGAATAGTATAATGGTATAGTTTGCTTTAATTATTCTATTACACGAAAACAAAAATTGTTAACGAAAACGTTTCTCATAAATTCCTTCTCAAATAGGTTTATTTTCTCTAAATATTAACAAAATATGCTCTTTTTAATTATGTTTAATGTTTTAAAATATTTTGAATTACTTAAAATATTTAGAAACTAAAAATTAAGAAATTTATTTGTTTTTATACTTTAAAAAAAATTTCAAATTTTACTATTTAAATAACATTATAATGATTTTTATATTTTATTATCATTCATGAAAACTTATCTTTAACTTTGATAATCATGATTTTTAAATATTTGCATCTATTTTTTTCATTTGTAAGCAAACAGCTGACTTGAAAACTTTGAATTGCTTTAATAGTTATGAACATTTTAAGATTCAGTTCAAAACTGGAAGTATTATTATTCGTTCAAATTTGGAAATGAATGAAAACTTGAAAGTATTCTACAACAGTTTGGTATCAATTAAAGTATTTTTGTTCGTAAAATTAAAAAAAAATAAATTCCAAAAAAATGAATAGCAAAAGAAAAAATTCCTAATATATACTAATTAAAAATTATATAAACTATTCATTATTGAACATGACGTACATGAATCACGCTTTACGTAAAATAAAATATAAAGCAAAGATTTTTCATAAAAAAAAAAAAATATATATATATTCCATTCATTTCGTCAGTTTGTCACTGACACCATACAAAACGACATATACATAATTGAATAAGCACATTCAATCTAAATATGTGTCATTACATTTGTCGGCGCAGACATATTTAATGCAATATATATCATGATTACTTTGTGAACATTGAAATAGTATTGTTAAATAAAAAATGGAGTTTCTTTTCCATTCTACATCTATAGAAGATATATTACATTTATAAGGCTCTGCTTTTACTTATCCTAAAAAAAAAAAAAAAAAAAAAAAAAAATCATAAGAATTATAGTCGTATAAAAACATATAGAGTGTACCATTTTCAAAATAATAATGTAAATTTATAAAAAAAAAAATTCTAAATTTCATTTATTTTCAAAATAAAAGTATTTTTTGACAATTCGAGTTTAAATTAAAATTCTCACATTAATTCATTATCATTACCATTACAATTTTTCCAATCTTTTACGAAATCCAGAATATTGTAAAATCAAAACGAAGAACTTGTTATTTTTCATATTAGCTTAAAATAATAATAAAATAGTTATCTATCATAAAACCGAACTGTTAAAATATAATGTGGGTGGATACGGATAAAATATAGATGATCTCGTTATTATCAAAGGTCGTGTATGTTATTGGAAGGGAGAAATTAAAAATTATCTTTAATCTTCTTCCTTATCCTTAAGCTCAATGACGTCATGACTAAGAATTTAAATAAAGAACTATTTTGATGCTATTAAGTACTCCACATTATCTTTAATAACATTAAGTAATTCATTTACTCAATGCTATTCACTTATTTTAATGTCATTATCCCTTTCAATTTTGCGATGATTGCAATGAAAATCCCGGATAACTCCAAATTTTGGTAAACATTAGGTTTTCAATTAATTCTTTTATCCGAAGATTTCTTTTCCTACAAGCAAATTACATATGGAAATTTCAAAACATGGCTATAAATATCATTTTCTTACTCATGGTAACCATGTTCCAGATAAATGATATAAGTAATTTATAAATGCTTACGAACACACATGATTTTGTGGCTGGTCTCTAACGTAGTCCCATGCACAAAATTTTCTTACCATTTAATATATTTACTAAGATTTTAAAAAGAACTTATTTTATCTCTGCCGCCCAACCTGTCCAGTGGTTGGCGTAACTGATTACGGATGGGGAGGACTTGGGTTCGAATCCCGGCTCGGGCATGGATGCACTTTCTCTCTTTGTGATTCTTGTCCCTTTCCTCAGATGATAGATGAATGTGGCCCGCCTAATAAAGGGGTTTGTGGCAGTGTGGCATGGGCGATGCTACTCGTACCTCCGTGACTTGGTTCACAGGTGCCCATCGGTTAACAATAAAATGAGTAGCAGTTTCCGGCCTTGTTGCGGCAAATGTACCTACTTGCTCAAGGGTGCCCGCCATTAGAAAAAAAAATTCATCTTATTTATCATTCGCATTTATTTTTGTTTTATGGTTGAGAAATTTGATAAATGTTTCAATTGGAGAATCGTAAGCCTGTCGATTTGTTTTAAATGGAGAGTCGAATTGTGGATTCATGTACTGCTCATTTTGAAATCCAGTTTTTCATTTTTGAGTAACTAAAATTTCTCCCACCAAATCTAACCCCGTCTTACAGTGCACGTAACAAAGTATACTCAATAACTTCAATGGAAATACCGTACTTCAGCAAAAAGTTATCAAGACTTGGAATCCTCATGAAATTGATGTACTAGCTGCAATGCTCGTGTCATTATACTAGGACTAATGTTGCAGGAACAATATCTAGATCATTTTGCCATGCTATTACACAACTTATTTTACCACAGTAACTGAAGAAAGCCAAGATCAATGATTTGACGACTTAGTGAAGATGAGTTACTTATCCTTAAACTACGAGAAAGAAAAAAATCATCACTACCAAATTTAATTCCAGACTTTCTGAAGGTAGAGTCAGATTTATTGTATAGAACTAATAGATGATTTAATAAGAATGAAAAAGAGCTTTCAGGTATAAAAAAAGAAAATGACACAATGCTGTGATCTGCATTTTGGTAAAATAAGTAAACGAATGATTGTAGTATTTTTTCAGAAAAACAGTGAAATTCCCTTCCATTCAGTTAGATCGAAATAAATGTCCTCAAAAATATAGTTTTGAAGTTAAAAAACAAGTAATCAGTTTCCCTTATTTGTCTTCAATAAATAAAAATAAGAATTGCTTTTAAATAGAAATTGTGTTTCGCATGTTTTGTGCTTCAATAGTATGCAATATAATTTTTTTGTCATAGTAGTTCATTTGTAAAGAAAAAACAGTTTAATAAAATTGTTAATTTTTATTAATAAAAAAATATAAAATACTCTAGATTTTGTATATATGAATCCAAAAAATGACCATAATTTTAAAATTGTACTTTAAGAATAGAGCAATATTTTTAAAAGTCCAGAATAGTAAAAATAGGAATTGGTTTTGCAGCAATGATATACTATGTCATAAACATACTAAATCAGATTTAGGTCAGGAAAATGTGCTGACCCCATCATATAATGCACAGAACAGGCTGTGTGAGTTCTGTTGTTGTTGCTTATCCCCTGGTGCAGGAATGCCCCACCAGGTCGAGAAGATCTGGCATAGGGTAGTATGCAGCTTCTTTTTTGGAGAGGAACCACAAGGGCAGAAGACTGACTTGACCTCTGAACAGACATGCCATAGGTACCTGTTTATAGGATAGGCAACCTTTCATACAAGGAAAGGACAAAGAGAGGATAGAGAGAAAGTGCATCCATGCCCTATCCGGGATTCGAACCCAGACCTCCCTGTCCGCAGTCAAGCAAGTTAAACACTAGACAGAGTAGGCAACTGCTGTGTGAGTTCTGGCATTATCATGCAATAAAAGGAAACACTTATCAATGTCTTCATAGTTTTATTTATCTTATAAGATCACAGCAGTTGGCCTCCATACCTTTAGGCCATCCAACTGCCATGCAGATTTATAAGTTCGGTAATCATAATTTAAACTCATATCATTATGCCATCTTGTTTACAAAATGATCTTATAACGGAATAATTCAGGTTACTTATAGTGTCTTTATCATGTTAAAAAAAAATAAATAAATACAACAAAATAAGAAAAATACTGTTTTCCACATTTGGGCTGATGATTACTAATAAATAAAATTTTACACCAATTACTTTACCAATCTTCTTAGTTTCCAATCAATGAATTACAATAAAAAAAACTATTTATAGAAGCCTACTTCCAATAGTCTAATAGATACTGTTTTACAGTCAAAGGAAATTGAGCTTACAACTAAATAGAATTCCTATAATTAATATAACAGTGAATTTTAATTTTTCAATTAAAAAAAATAGAACCTGATTCAGAATTATTTAAGAAAAACACTTTTCATAAAATAAATTTAAGAAAAGAATTTTTAGAAACTAAATTTTTCAGTCTTATGTAAAGTCTTTATGTCTATACTTTAAAGTCTTTATGTAACCTAGAATGTTTTTTGTGAAAGCCAGAACATAATTCTGCCATACTGATTGAGGAGCACTGCAGTGAAATATAGTAAATAAATAGGCAAATAAATAACAAACATATATTTATTATAATTACAATATAACAATGTAGGCCATTATGTCATTATTATAAGAAGTTAATCCTTTGTACAAAACTGTAAAATTTCATAGCAAAGTATTGAATTATTCTTAAGAAAAATAAATATTTTCATCACAAAAATGGCAAGTTTAATGTGCTTTGTGAAAGAAAAATGCTCAGTTTAATATTTTTCGTTAACAATTTAAAGAGCATAGGAAATTTTAAACTCAAGTTAGAAAATGTTTATAAATGACAATCAGAATCGAGATAAACACATTAATACAAAATATTAAATAACACAAATATAGTCCTACTTATAATAGTGAATTCCTTTAAAAAAATATACAAAAAAGTAATATATTAAAATTAATTCAAATATTGATGCATACACACATATTTAAACCATTATAATAAAAATTGCTGCAAGAATGGATTTTATGACCCATTGGAACTTTACATTTGCAATGAAATTTTCTTTTGTGATTTCAGTCCATGTTTTTAAATGAGTTAAATACTGTAGATCACATCACACTATGTCAAAACGAAAAAACTATTAAGTATAACTATGCATATCATTTTTCCCTTAGTACTAGGTAAGACACTATATTACTTTTTTTCAAAAATTACCGTAATATTTATTGTTTAATACAGAAAATATTTTCGTTTCAATACAAGCACAAAAATGCTCTTTTTAGTACTTATATAAATAAATGAAAAAAGAAACATAAAAAATTCTCGGCATAAACCATACGCTAGTTTTGAATAAAATGTTTAGAAATGTAAGCAAGAAATTTTTTTAAAAAATTGTTGCTTACAATAAAGTTTAATACATGTACAAAATTACATGGGAGAAGAAGTTTACAATAAAAACATATTATGGTAATACTAGATACAGAATTTTTAATCCCAACAAAAGTGAGTAATGTGACGATCCATTTTTTTTTTAATGAAAGTGTAAAAGAACAATATTTGACACAATAAAAGGAAGATTTTATAATAATTAGTTTCTGATCATTGTAGCGCTTAACTCGATTAAAATTTATTTTCATAAAATTTAAAATACATTTTGTTGATAAGTAATTTCTGGAACATTTTCATATTTAATGAGAAACTGAAATTAGATTTTGCTCAGAGACACTTATACATATTTGATCATGCAAGAAAATATTTTTTTACTTGTACATTAATTTATTGTTCTACATAGAATTTTCATAAAAATTATTATGTAAATAATAGAAATACTTATTATACAATTTGAACTAACAAGTCTGTATTCATTATTCAAAAAATGAATATAAACATATCAAAATACATGCTACATTACATAATAAAATTTCAATTCATTATATGCCTAAAGATTTAAAATAAAAGAAAAAAGACTTGAAAACTGTCTGGCTTAACAGTATACTATTTTAACCCCAATTAATATCCTAAAAATTTACATTTAAAAAAAAAATATTACATAGACAATAGATTTTTTTTAAGCCATTTTTAAATATACAATTCAAAAAAGCAAAATTCTTAATATAAATAGGATAATAAATCTTCAAAATTTAAGAAATCTCAATTTTTCAATGTTGAAAAAGATAATTATCTTTCAGACAAAATAAATTTCAGAATAGAATGAAAAATATAGCTAATAATTTTCATACAACAAAAAAATGTTATTTGATAAAAAAAATATCTTACATAAAATAAGCATAATCTATTAGTACAGAAAAAATTTTTCTCTCATGAATTCAGCACTTTCAACAAATGCACACCATTTGTTTACTAATAAATTTTATAAGTGCATTTTTTATTTAGTTAGATTTATAAGTCTCTTTCAAATTAAAACACTAAAAGAAGTTAAATTATCTTTCCATTATTTTTTTTTAATATTCCAGAAAAAAATTAGAAAAGTTAAAGCTTACACTGAAATTGATGTTTTTCAGATAATCACACAAATACTTATTACAAATAGTTATCCATATATTAATACAAAACTAAAGTGCCAATAAAATAAAAATAAAATACAAAGTTTGTTTCTTTTCTTAAATATTAAAAACATGTTTAAGTTATACTCAAGTAAATACCTTCCTTAAATACTAACTATCAAGTCTCTTTAGTAAAAATTTTCCTTTTTTTGGGATATTTATTTTGAAAGAATGCATCCCTATTAATTGGGAAATTTATAACAAAAGATAAAAATCATAAATAAAAAATTTTACAGTTCTCACATTAATGTAGGAAAAATCTATTAGTTTTTTAACTTAAGAGGAATAAATTTATATCCATATTAGATCAAGAACTCCATAAAATATAAGCAAATGTATTGCTAATTTTACAATCAACATCATAGGTTTTGTTTGTAAACATGTTAATTTTATACAATTAATTTTCCACAAATTAGAAAACTATCAAAAATAAAAAATCAGTTATATCAAATGTTTACACATTTTACTAAACAAGTAATTCAAAATTATAACTCATAAGGGAATTAACTATCAAAAAAACAAAATTCAAAAGAAATATATTTCATTTTTTATAAAATAATTCCAATAGCTAATTGATTTCAGCATGATTAGTATCGCTCAACAGCCATTTTTGCACATGAGAGTTATTTAAACTGATTTCACCATGAAAATCGTAATCAACCTAATATATTATATATATTGTATTTTAATTTGGGAAATGCTAAATTATAATTATTTATAGCATTGCTAAAAAAAAGTAGAATTATTTAAAAAATAATTTAAGTTAAGATAATGGAAAAATTAGACTTTTTTCTTTGGAAAACTCTAAACTAATCATACATTTTTAATGTGTGTACATCAAATGAGCAATTAACTTCAGAAAAACAAGAAAATATTTGGAAAAAGAAATATTGTCCTCAAAAATGTATTGTCAGAAACAAAATAAACCCTAATTTTCGGTACATTAATTGATAATGAATTCCAAGTATATAACTTAAAGATATTGCTTAGCAGATGAATATAAAAAATTTAACAGATAAGTAAACTAAGAATAGGCAAATTTCAATTTGGAAGTGTTGATTAGTATTAAAAGCTTTTCATAAATTAACAGCATACAAAAATCTGATTTAAAAGTTTTGTAATCCATTAAAAAGTTATAAATGCCTTTCAAAAGAGCTGAAAATATTAAGAAAAAAAATTGCACACAAAAGCAAAATATCACACCTCTGACAAAACATAAAAAGAATGGATTTTATGTAAAGAGTAATATCAATAATATCCAAGCGCAAGAGTTCCAAAACATTAAAAAAAGTAAATTTTAATTTAAAATTAAACATCAGAAGAAAACTATATATTAATTGATTAGTATTTAATAAATATTAACCTCTTCATTGTCATTTATTGTGATTATATCCTCAATACAACTATCACCTGAATGAATTAAATTAATTAAAATAATTTTCAAATTCAGATACTTAAAATAACTCAAAAAAATTATTTATACAATACAATTATTTAAAAATTTTCCATTAATTTATAAATAGAATTACAAAATAAAATTACAATAAAAACAATTTTAAGAAACTAAATTCATTAATCAAAAGCAGAACATGGAAAAACAATGCTGCGAAATTAAAAAATAAATTATCATATTAAAAAATAGTAAAACTTAAGTTTATTACTTTAATATAATATATTAATCTAATCCAAAAGTGTCAGTTCTTCCTTAAACTGAAAATGTTGAAATACATTTCTACTATATATGTTTAAATATATTTACAGAAAAACAATGTTTTTCGTAAATTACTTAAAATATATTCATCTTTTAAAAATTCAAGATATAATAGAATTTTAAAAAGATACATTAAATGATTTATGTAAATAAATGCTACATATTTGCACAAACATCATAACAATAAAACAAACAACAAACCTTAAATTTAAATTGTTACAAAAATATTATTCTTTATTATATTCAAAAATAATTTTAAGTGGTTTACATACATTTAAACTTATAATCTTTAGAAAAACACAATTTGAAACCTAAAGCTTTATTTTGAGGGAAATTACCTAAATGAATATGTTAATTTACGACAATAATATTCTATTTTCCAATAAAATATTCATAAATATCTCAGTGAAAAAGTATTTTGGTTTGTAATTTCATCTCAATTTTAGACTTTTGAATTCCAAATTATGATTTATATTTTTATTGCTAAAATTTTTCAGCTTTAAATTTGATGTACAATAAAACAAGGTATAATATATTCATCCTATTATTTCTCAAGCTGAAAGCTTTGAGAGGATAATATAGAAATAATATCTCTCTCTTGTGTGTATATATTTATATGGATATCAAATGAACAAATTACTGAAAGGATTAGCAGAATATTTAATTAAAATAATAAAATCATTGCAAACCATTTTTACAAATACTTAAAATCATAAAAATTTTTACCTCTTTTAATGAAACCAGGAAGTAAAAAAATTCTTTAAGAAAATTTATGATACAGCTTGAATTTTACATTTTACTGAGATTGAAGAGTGTAACTATGTTACAATGCAATAAATTTTGTAAACCAAAAAATTATAATATGTGAAAATGCATACATATAAAAAGTTGATCATTTCAAATAACAATTTGTTTTCTAGAGCAAAACTGTTTTGATTTTATTAAATTGTGAATCAAAAAGAAAAAGCATAATTTTTTAACAAAAAGAATAAACATTTTCTAATAAAATAATAGCTTAATAATTTATCAACACTATGTAACTATTAATTCAGAGAAATGTATCAGCGGAGAAATAAATGTGTTCATAAAATTATAAAAACAAAGTATTCTATTAAACTATCATGTGATAACTTAAAGGAGTTAAGATAGCTTGAAATTGATTACAATATAAACAATTAATGAAATTAAAATTACAAGAAGCAGCAAGTAAAAAATCATAATTTCTGCGAATTAGAATTTTATAGTTTTCATCTTATGCAAATTTTGAATAGAGATGAAAACAATAAGATAAGGAAGAAAAGAGCATGTACAAGTTAATTTTTATGTAAAAAACAAAATTAATCATTACTTTTCCTAAAATGTTTCTTTTACACAGAATATTTAATGAAGATAAATAAAGTACTTAAAAATATACAAAACCAATGCAATTCATTTCTGTTATATATTT
>JAPDSC010132081.1:1770-12065 GCA_026290005.1 Latrodectus geometricus | reverse complement strand
ATTTTTAAAAATAAATATAAATAATAATTAAAAATAAATATAATTTACTTATTTTGTGAATTTCAAAATGATTTTTAGACATTTTTATATAAATACAATTCATACTCTATTTGTCTGTTGAATTTTCGTTTGAGCAATATTAAAAACATTTGCACAGAGTGGACTAAATTTTGTAGTTGCTTACAACATAATGCAATCAAATTAGATGATGTAACACCACTTTCTAAAACTTTTGTTGCTTCAAAAAAGGAGTGTGGAACCTTTCTTCTTTTTAAAATTGTTACTGACGTGTAAGTGATGATGGTTTTTTTTTATTTGGTTTGTTGCTCTATGTTAATTTTTTTTGCAATGAGGGCTAATTAGACTGGAACCTACAATTTAAAGTGGACCCTGAACCACTACAAACATAAATGCATAAGGTGAGAAACCATGAACTGTTGAACCGAAAGACAGAGTGTTAACTGTTTGGTTACTAGTTTGGCTAATTATTAGCTGTAACAAAACAATATTTAATATATCTGATATCATCTTTATACATTCCCACATAAATTTATTTAAAAAAATAACAATATTTAGTTTTTTATTTTTGATAAAATATTATTTTTAACATTGCAAAAACATGGAGTTTTTGCAGCAAAAACTCCATGGGCCGATAATAGTAAATACATGTAATATGGATGAAAGGCTTCCCAACTGCAATAAGTAATAACTTTGTAACCAAAGTGAATTTTCAAGAATTCAATACACCATTTAATTTATTTTTAACAGATCTATACATGATTGCTTATACGATTCTAAACAGAGTGTTCAAATAAAGCTAAGTAAATAGTTAAACATTATTTTTCTGAATCACAATTTTTTCTCAAAAGCTATACATACTCTTTTTATCAGAAATATAAATTCAGAGCTAAAACGTAATCTTATTCTAAGAGGTGGCAAGGAATTAAATCATTAGATAATATAAATACCACAGTGTTATATTTACAAATATTTTCAAAATTTCAAGCAGAAAGAACAACATTGCTTTGTTTATTTAATACTTTAACACAGTTAAATTGAACAGTCTAATGGCTGAAAGTGTTGTAAGGCATGTTAATATCCACCACATAATTGCTTTTTAGAGGACTTAAAAAATACAAGAATTTTTGTCATGGAATGCAAAACTTTCAAATTAAGTTAAAACAAGATTATTAGTTGTGCAATTTTAAATAGCCAGTATTCACTCCTACTAACGAAGGAAATATATTTTTGTAGTGACAAGAATAATTATATAGCTTTGATAATTAGTATTTTCAAGTTATCTATACTATACAAATTGTTTTGGTAATGTTCTAACTTTGCCTGCTATTATATAGAAAGAATTTCATATGTGTAAAAAAAAAAAAAAAAAAAAAAAAAGAATTAAGAAACACAAATTAATTTTCTCATTCATTGGTATATAAAAAATAGAAGAACAAGATCATGTGACATGTAAACAATAAGAGATGATTTTGATAAACAAAAAAAAAAATTAATATAAAAAATTCTCTTTTAAGAAATTTACACTTTAAAAAAAAAAAATTATAAAAGTTAAACAATAAATATATTTTGACATTTTTTAAGGTTTACAAAGTCAAGAGTTAGAGATACCATTGAAAACTTGAAGAGGGTGGAAATTTTTAATTAGAAACTAAAAACAGCTAATTATGAGGAATGCAAAGGCCCTTAAAGTAAGCAAGAGTTTTACAAGAACTGTAGCATCAATGATGGTGATAAAGAGAAACTCTACACTTTTATGAAGTATAATGTTTTGTTAGAGATATTTTTATTCAGTATTAAGACTGTTATATGAATAACAAAACTTTTAAATTTAACAAATATTTTTTTTCTTTGTAAGAATAAAAAGTATAAAAGATTAAAAATATCTATTTTAAAAACAATAAATATTTTTCAAAACTGAGATTACATTAAAATTAGAAAAAGTTTACATACTTTAGTATTTTTATTGGCCTTTCTATCTTGATCATTAAATCTGTTTGTTGTAGTTATCCTACCTGTAATAATATCAAATTAATAAGATTATATTAATGAAACTTTATAAAATATTATTCAAAATTTGAAAAATAATATGATAAAATTATTTCTCTCAGTAAAAACGTCCAAATCATTCTAATGCAATTCATTTTCATATGAAGGTAAACATTGATTAAAAGTAAATTGCTTGAAATAGGAACTATATAAATAAAATCCTCGTTCTGTTTGTTTGCCAAATTTTTTGTTTAGAGTTGAATTGAAAATGGTAGCATAAAGTAGACAAACAAACATAGTCTCAGACTAAAATTTTTTTATATCAAAATTTTGATTATAGTATTTTTAATAAATTTAATGCATAATTTATGTTGATATAAACCTCTGTAAAGTTTCTCTTATGCTGCAATGTAATATAGTTAAGAGATGTAACACTTTGCTCTGGAACTCTTCTCACTTCAGAAGTGGGTGGTTCTTTTTCCTTCTATGTAAAATAGTTATCGTTGAGTAATAGTTTGAAATAAAGAATATGAGATATAGCATCAGATCTGCTAGGTAGTATATCTTTTTCTACATTCACACAATGCAATTTGATTTTTTGAAAAAATAATGTTTTTGCCTATAGCACTGTTTGTGTTTAAATTATTTATATCAATATGATGCCAATAGGATATCGATTGAAATTTAAATGAAAAAGAAATCATACTTCAATATTTAATAATAAAAGAAATAAAGTATTCTATACTTTTTTCAATTTGCTTTCAGCTACTCAACACAATAAAAATTTTACAATGCAAAATTGCATTTTGAGCAAATTTAAATAAATTGTAAATACAATTTTTTCAAACTGCAATTTCCCCCAAAAAGATAGTCCTACATTTTCCCCTAGAAGTAATAGCTCATTAAAGCTGGTGGGCATAACTTATTAGTTGAATTGTAAATTACTTAACCATTATTTTTACATATTTTTTATTTTAATATGAATTTTTCCAAATAAAATGCCAAAATTATTTTGTTTTGGTTTCTTAACAATATTAAAACAATGATGCATTTGCTTTTAGTATAAACTTTTTTTATTAATGTAAAAAGCAAATGAGCCATTGTTTTCAATTCATCAGTGTCAATCAGTCTATAAATACAAGAGATAATTTATTATTTAATAGATTGAGCATATTTTTTGAAAACTTTGTACTTTATAAATTTTTTATTCATTTTTTTTATTTATTTATTTATTTTATTTTTAGAATATCATAAGAATGTTAAAGTTAATGAAATCTGGCAATTTTTTCCCTCATATGTAAAACTTTTGGGTAGAAATTGAACAGTTCTGATATGTTTTATTATTAATTAAGATAAGCTACAGTAAAAAGAAAAAAAACTTACACAAACAAGTTTTTCACAACAGTTAAAAATCAAGGATATACATTTCAGTTGATACATTAATGATTAAAACAGTAAAAACAAAAATGTAACATGGATTAACACATACATAATTATCACAAACTAGACAATCCTAAATATTAAACTTAAAGATTTGAAAATGATCAATACAACAATACTTCTGATATCTAAACAGTAAAATCATATTTACTAAGAATAATAGAATTTTTACATTAAATATTCAAATATGGGGAAAAAAAAAGCTGAATATATTTTACATTTAAATTTTTGCATAGTTAATGATAATTAATTTAGATATTAAGAAAGTTGCTTTGGAGCAAATTCTAAATTATAACTTATATATTGTTCTAAATTATAACTTATATATTGTTATTATATATTGTTTTGTTTGCATTGTTAAAGATACATATTCCCTTTCAACAGTGCCAATAACAAAATCTCATTGGCAAATAAGTTATTTTATGTGTACGTCAAGTAATTTATAAAAAAAAATTTAATCTTATTAAAGCTTGCTTTTACTTGTAAAATAATAATTCTAACAAAAAAATTGGTTCCTGTTTTAAAAATCTGTCTACATTATCTTTATTATGTAGACAGAGAAGTAAAAATGCTTTCCATTATCATTTTTGTTTTTCACATACAAATTCATTTTGAAAAATGAATGCTTAAACTTCAATTAATAATTTTTAAGAAAATATTTTGAATAAAATAAAACTTCAGGAATGGTACAGATGAGGAGAGGATAGGTTGCATTAAAGGGTCCGTTCTACAATTATTCACTTTTAAATGATCCTTTTTAAACCTTTATTATTCTATACTGATTATTTAATAGCATAATAAGTAATATCAAGATGGAAATAGGGTTAACAGTTAAGACAACAATTACCTTCTTATACACGCAGAAGATATCTTATGACTGTTAATCAATCCTGCTCAAGTAACTCGAAGCTTTTGTTTTCAAAAATTATTTTAGAGTATAGCAACTCATTATAATTTTACTGAATGACCAATATCCAAAGACAGCCAAAATTCAACTGAAAATTGTATGTATGATTTATTAGCAATGCAGTATGCATATATCACTTAAAACATTATGATCCTCCAAACATATTTTTAAACATAAACAAATCAAATCATCGAAAATAATAAAAACTCATGATAAACCCCCAAAAGTAAAACTCTTTGCGTGTCAAAATTACACAACAGATATATAGTCTTAACCCCTTAAAGCACGAGTTTTTTTTCGAAAAAACTTACAAAAATTATCCATATGCCATCTATGTTAAAAGTTTAATTATAATTTAATATTAATATAGATGGCATATAATTTAGCCTATCTAGTTTTACTGGAACGGGTCTGAGACGGGCATTAGAAATAGCAAAAGCGCCCGTGTGAGGCAAGCATGTGGCAATGACATTCACCCGTGTCAGACACTGGCAAATGCCTTAAGGGGTTAATTTAATTAACTAAGTAAATTACTTAAATATACTTAATTTTGTATTTTTATTTAATTAAAAAGAATCATTTAATTAAACTGTAATCTAAGAATTTAATTCAATGAAAGATTTAATAAAAATTTTATCTTCAGTTGTATTAAATTCATAGAGTCTAGAGTGTATTCATAACACACTACCATTTGTGTTTTCTAAATATTTGAAACAAATATTTCCTTACAAAATATTTCCTTCAAATAATACTTAAAGGAAATATTTTGCATGCCACAGTGAAACTAAATTGCAATCTGTGGAAATATTTATTTCAGTCATTTTATCATAAAAATAAGTTATCTGGACAGGAGTATGTAACACATTTACAATAACTTTTAAATCAAATAAAGTGAATAATTAGAAACACATGAATAATTAATAAAATTAAATTTCTGGGTTAAATATTTAAGAACTCCATAAAAAAATTTTCTTGATTAAATAAATTTCCTTAATATTTTATACACTGAAAGATTTCAATGCCTTAACAATCACTTTTTTAGCCTCTTCAAATAATACAGTACAAAACAATTGTGAAAATTTAAAAATTTTACATTATAAGTTTAAAAAAGAATTTTGAATTAAAAAGTTGATTTCTAAAATTTTTAAAGAACAGAAATGCATGTGCAAGATTGAAAATTAGAACCTGTGTATTATAATTGCATCAGGTAATGATGCACTCAAAAGAAGTTTCTACATTTACTTTAATTTATTTGACTTGTTACTTAATGCAATTCTAGGATTAAGGCTAAAATATTACCTGCCATAAAATAATGCAGTTGATACTTTTTAACTAATTTTCACTGTTACTGATACCAAAAACAACCACTTACAACTTAAACAACTTCCACCTGCTATTTCTCAACTAATCTCAATTACATAGTGATTAGGGGCAAAATAATATTCAATTTTTGTTGTTTATTTATATGAAAATTTTAAAAAATAATTTGTGAAAATGATAATATTTTTTATAACAAAAATTACTGAAGAACAAATTAAATATTTTTATGAGTTAGTAACCATTTTCCAGAAATTAACATAACATTCCAGGGCCCTAAAAAAAAAAAATCATATTCCAGGAACAAAATTAATCCTCTTATTAATTCATCATCTGAGAAATAAGCAAAAATGGTGTTTTAACCAATGCCATATTATAACCTTTAATGAAAGGCAGATTTAAAAATAAATTTTTGTTATAAAAACAAAAATAACATAAAACTTCTTGATCATCAGAAAACTGAATAAAAACAATGAAATTTCATAATCCTGAAACAATTTCTCTTAATATTAAATATAGATAAATAACACAAACCTTTACTTCCTGACTCCATTTTCGATGTAGAGGCATCAACAGAATCCTAAAGAAAATAAGAGAGCATATTAACAGATTGTTAAAAAAAAAATAAGTTTTGCATAATTAATGCAATTTTTTATATAAGATTTAAAATGTTAACAGATATTTCATAATTCTTTTATAAAGTTCCTGCAACGAATACAGTGTAATCATTAAAAAATTTTTTTCGTTTAGCAAAATAATAATTATTAAAAAATAATTTACATGTGCATTTCAGAATAAAAATAAAATACTTTATTTCCATGTGAACTTTTCTGTTTGCAAGGTGTTTCAGTAAAAGCACAAGCAATCATTTCATCAACTTTTGCACCAGGATCAAGAAGATTCAGAGCTCGAAACTAAAATGATTTAATTATATAAAATTAGAATTTTTTTTTAATTTTATTTAAGAACACTAATTTTAATCCATGGCTTTAAACTAGGACATGCTTTCAGTAACATCAAATAAAAAACTAGCATACTACAAAATTAAAAAAATATTATACTTTTAATTATGTTAAAAACATAAGACTATAAAATAGCTCTCTTTTGCACTAGAAAACACTATTTTGGAATTTAAATTGCATGCAATTCACAAGTGATTGTACTAATCAATTTATTTATTCAGTGCTATTGAAAAACAAAATTACAAATTATGTTTTTAATGATTAACTGCATTTTCTAACTAATTAGATTCAAATTCTCATAAAAAAAAGTACTATTATCTATGTTATCAATTCAATTCTATGACCTGTAGTTGACTCCAGCCTATTAACACTAGTCATAGAGATATTTTTTAAGATTGATGACATTTCATTTATTAAAAATGTTTGATAATAAACATTCCATGTATTTTTTTTTGGTTCATTTGGATTAAAAAAATTCCATGATTTGATATATTTAATGTAATTTTAACAATTGGGAAAAAATCATAAATGGTATCAAGCCTGTAACAGTTTATAGGACTTTAATCAACAGATTTGTATATATAAAATGTGAATCATATAATTTATTCCAATAGAAAATTATTTTAATTAGAATAAATTTTTTGATTTACGATTAAAGTTAAATCACATCTAAAGTGCAAAATTCTTTCCTATCAAAATAAATTTGCTGATAAATTTCTTTTAAGTGTCATAAGTATGACAATTGAAAGGTTATATAGTAATGAATGAGTAACATTTTTAGTAATTATTCTATGAAGGTTATATTTATTTAATTTATGAAATAGTCCTTTCAATGCAACATCATTAAATTTCATAAAAAATAAATGTAATATAGAGCAAATATAACAGAATGATTTTTTCTTTATTCGACAACTTTAGACAACGAAAATTTTAGAAAACAAGACATAAGAAATAAGTAGATAAAAATATAAGAAATTTTAGATCAAATGTTTTTTAAAATAAAAAAATACAAATTTGTTCAATAGATTCTCAAATAATGCTTTTTGATACATTTTAGGGTTAGTAATGTAGAAGAGAAATTACAATCAAGAAAAATCTAAATTCTAATATCTGCAAACATAAAATCTATAAATACTTTTTTAATAAGCCACATTGCTTAACATGTTGGTAAATTTGGCATGGGAAATAGTTTAAAAAATGAAGAATTTCATTAAATAGTAAAAAATGAACATTATGGTTTACGAAATTAAATTTAATAAATAAGTTTTGTCAAATATATTAAATAATTCATGATAGGAAAGTGTAGCAAGAAAAACTGAGAGTGTATATTTAAGAAATACTTATTTTTGGGTAGTTCCAATTTGTAGAATACTTTCATATAAAAGTCGGTGAAAAATTATTTACAGAAACTTAACAAAAGCTCTACTGTTTATATTTCAAAGAACATTTTTTTCTGAATTTAGCATGGCCTTTATTTATATTCTCTTTTGAATAATACATAACAAATAGAATTTTCAACCCGGAATGTCTGAATAGATGTGAGACTTTGTCTCCATTAACGAAAATTTATTACACAGAGACCATATTAGTAAGAATTATTTATATATATATATATAACTTCATTATTAAATAAAATCTTACCACAGTAAAATTTTAATCAAAATATAAGAGAAAAATACATATTTCAAAAATTATTACAGGATCAGCTCTTTCAAAATCTTTGACTTTAGTTGGCTGAGCTTTCTTCTTCATTTTCCAATTTGTAAAACTATAAGAATAAATACAATTAATATTTAAAAATTGTACTCAGTATTTTATTGTCTACATTTTGTAAGTACACCCTGTAAGAAATAAAATGTGATCTATAAATAAAATAAATCTCAACTCTTAGAAAAATCACAACTCTTGGGGATTGCTTAAGAGAATGTATTTTTCATGTAGATTTTTACAGATAAATTTTAAGGTCATTTTTTCAATTATTAAAATTACTATAAATAGTGCAACAAAATACCAAAGGTAACAAAGTTGTCAATTTTTATAAGGAACAGATTATATAATACTGTTTAATGGTTTTTGTTTTTATTCGCAGACTAATTAAGAAATTTTAAACTTGTTATGTTAATGCACAAAGCCCTCTGAAAAGAAAGCAGGTATAAAAACTGTTGACTTTGACCACAAGGGGGCTGTCATGCAACTGAGTTTAGTATCAATGGTTAATAAATTTCATTTTATATGAATACATTTCTAGAGTAAATTAAAAATTTGTAATTTGACTGAGCATTTCCTTTTCAGGATGTAGTGTTCCATCTCATTACCTTTATGCATTTTTGTTAGTGATTTCTCTGACTTCAGGAAAATCTTTTTTTTTATTTATTATTATTGTTTAATAAATAACAATTTTTTATGCAGTGTTATTTTAAAGTATCAGAGATTTTTTTACTGAGATTAACTCTTAGTTCTTCAGATGAAAAGAAAATTTTAGACTGTGAGAGTATTAACTCATTAAATTATGTGACCAATATTTAAAACAATTTATTTTTTACAGTTTTAATATGATATTTGTTAAATTGGAACAAAGTTTTTTTAATAAATTTTTTTCTCCTTTTTTAAATGTCGAAAAAGTTTTGTTTCTGAGGAAGTCTATCCTTTTTAATGAAATAATGTTGTTCGTAAAAATCAAAAATTTGTGAATGTTAAACTAGTGATATTTGAAAGGAAATAATATTTAAGCATGTGAATAATAAAAAGAAAAACTTCTGTATATTCTTAACATTTGGAGGCAATTAGTTTTCGATTTCTACCGTTGTATTCTATTTTGATTAAAATAAAATTTGACTTTCATATATAAAAGAAATACAAAATATTAAAAAACTTCTATAATACTTTTTAAGCCGTTATTACTATTTGTCTACAATATGGTAAAATATCCTTTAAAAGACAGGCTTACACGATCATTTATTATGATCTATTTTTCTTTATTAGTGGAGACATACTACATTTCATTATCAGTTTAGGCAATTTATACAATTACATACAGTACTATATATAATTCTTATTCTGCTGTCTGCAGTAAAATTAAAAAAAATAGCACACAATGAAATGAAACTTATATTGTCTTTTAATGGCAAACTCAAAATAAAAATTGGGATTTCAGTGCTTGTAATATAAATTAATAGTAATTTGAAGTCTATAAAGTTGTTTAAACCATGATGTTATTACTTTAAACAATGCAACATAATGTTACAGAGCTTTTGTTTCAATAATGTTACAGAGCTTTTGTTTCAATAATGAAACTTATGGTCCAGTATTTGCGTATTAAGACGACTACCATGGGGATAAACATTTTCACTGGCGAGACTAACATGATTTAAATAATACTCTTTATTTTTGTGCCCACTAAAACCTATGTTTTTTTAGGCAGTTGTCATATTTTTTCCGTTAAACAGCTTTGGCGATATATATAGGTAGTCTTCATAATATATAAGTACCTATGAATCTTTTCCTTTTGTTAAAATTATTATCCCTGCATTACTGCAGGGAATAGAGAAAAAACACCAACGGCATCAGTTCTACCATTTTCTCTACATTGTCACATAATTGCTTAAAAAAATTAGGTTATTTAATATTTTTTCTGATTTTTGAAATATTATGTTTCTATAAGG
>JAPDSC010132076.1:38468-58828 GCA_026290005.1 Latrodectus geometricus | reverse complement strand
ATATATATATATATATATATATATATATATATATATGAAACCAAGCACATATCTAAGTTTTTAAACTTTCTTCGCTAATTAGGTATTTTTTACATGCAAGCGCTAACTTTATCGAGTTCGAAGTGTAGAGTAAATTTTGAATATGGTAAATTGGCAGCACTGCTTGATAGTGGCTCATAATTGCAACGTATAATCTGATTTTGGCCATTATATTTCTTCACATATAATTTTAAAGATATAACTTAAATATTGCACTGATTTTTCCCATGATCAATTAAGATGTGGCATTGCAAAACGGTCTGTAAAGTATCGCAAGAAAACTCGTGAATGAATAAATATCAGTTCTTAACTTTATCTGAATACAAAACTGTAACGTTGGTGCAATTTTTTATGTTAATAGATTCCTCAGTCTGTTGTTTTCAGAAGAGAAATCTTGGAAGATCAACCATTCAGATGTCAATATTGTCACTGGTTATGGTCAAATTTACATAAAAAACCAAGCACATATCTAAGTAATGATTCCATTTGGCACAACCGTAAGAATAGCTCTCCAAATAATCTGGTTAGTGGTGGTTGCTGTAGTTACAAGATTCACCCATTTCAAATGGGAGTTTAGAGTGTTATGGATTACTGGTAAATAGAGTAGTCCTGTCAATTCTCAAAGTAGTCAGTTAGCCAAAGTTGGTACCTTTATTCAGGCTCCTTTTATCGAAAATAGGGGATGTTTTGTTTCCATGGGAATGGACAGCCACAAACAAATTCACAGAAATAATTCTTATAGTAGACATTACTCATAAAGTATGCAAAATGCTTACATTTGTTATTCTAATATCCACAAGGAACTTTCATGATAATAAGGATTAGTTAGATAACGCATGTCCTTTTGTGAGCAGCAGGTAAAGGATTCAATCTCATATGAATTAAAGATTTATGCTGAAACATTATACATGCTAATATCTTCAAAATATATTGTTTTCTCGGGTGCAAAAGGGAATGTTAGGAGAAAGATCAGGTGTCGATATAATTACTTTATAAAGTTATAATTGATAATTCCAGATATACATTTTAATAAAAGCTATATTGTATTTTACTCTATTACAATAGCATTTAACTAAGCAAAATTATGACTGTTATGATAAGTATATGGAGAAACATAAATAACACGATAAAAGTAAATAACTTTCGATATTTGATTATCATTTCCCATTTTTCTTAACTATAATTGAAGTTTCTGATATGAATATATTTTACTCAAAAAGTTTCTAATTTTCTTCTTTTCTTTTGGTAATTTTACAGATTTTAAATATACGATACCAATTTTCTTTTTTTAATATATTATGAGTTTTTTATTTTTTAAGTCTAGTATTTTTACATACCTTATGAGTATGGTTTTAATTTTTTTTTGGTATAAATAAAATTTTAATTAAATTCTTGAAAAAGATAAAAAATAACTGTCCCATTTTTCTAGTTTTATATTTTTATCAACATTATGAAATAAATGTGAATTAACACTGTTTTTCATGAAATATTTTCATAATCCTTTCACTTCATCATTAATTATACGTGAATATGTAAAACGTAGTTTATAAATCATTTGATTTGATATAGATTCACTTAAAAAAGCAATGTTCCTCAAACTTTACTGGATGGTTTTTAGAATCCGTTCTTTTATTTATTATAATCCGTACACAATTCCCAACTACTAAAACATTTCAATTTTCAATTCCACATGGATAAATTGTTTGGTCACGTTCTGCAAAGGATCTTTACTTCGGTTGGCACTGAATTAAGACGAAATATTTCTATTCACGAAAACCGAGGAAACATTCCCCAGATCATCGTGACGGGGTGTCTGAGATCGCGTGCGTGAGGAAGGAACCACTCAAAATTCACGCTTTTCAATCTTTCAAGAACCCGAGTAATCCCAAGGATTGCAGAGATGCTGCTGTAATGGATGAAAATCTTAAAGTATTGTTCAGACGGATTTTTTTTAATATCCTATTTAAATACCAAACCGAGCGCCATTATTGGTCACTTTGGTTGGTTTTATTAGTCTTAATTCTGAGTCACGACCTATTTAACAAGACCAATCCTCATTTAGTTAACACAACGAATGATAGGTTAAGTGGGAATTTAACCTTACTACTTTTCAATAATGGCAACAATGCCCTTATCAATCTGTCATAATAACTATTAAATCTTTTACTATATCAGTTCTTTAACTCCAAATGCAAAAAATGTTTTTAACTACGGCACATTTTTAAGTATATTTGATTATAAGTCCTTTTTTATGTTTTATTCTTCTTATATGCAAGCTTTAAAATTAGTGAATAAATTAATCGTAATTGTTAAGGCTCAACATCTACGCTACATCACCTGAAGGACTTTTAATATCACAGATCAACGTGGACATATCGCCAATCCACGGAGTTGTAGCAATCCAACATAGGGGAATGTAGTCACCCTCAACTATACAGAAAAGGCTTCTATAAACTGGTTACATGGCAACAATAGCATGGGAAAAGCAATTTTTAACTCGGAAAACGATAAAAAAAGTAAATAAAAAATAAAAAAAAAGGTTTACTATGAGGCTAAAAAAATAAAATTATGTACTGTTAATGATTGTAAAGAGATTTTAAATGATGATACATTTATTTGTACAGGAATACAAATAAAGTGTAGTTAGACGAAGTGACGTTGAAACTCAGGAACAAAATCATATATAACAAATTGTGAAACACCCTTCTGAATAAATGTTTTGGGTATTTTCCATAAAAAATGACACTAGAGGCTTAGTGTTGATGCATGCACGTCAATTGTTCCTGAACCCAGCGTTAATACAGCAGAAGGCATTTGTATACCAATCAAGAAGGACGTGGGTAAATAACTGTCGTAAAAGACAGGCACAGTATGTAATTAAAAATTCCTGCGAATGCTTAATTGTTTTTTTATTTATGTTATTTGTTAAATAAATGTTGTTACTGTTGTCTAAAACAGTTGGTCCATATCATTTTCCTTATAATTAATTTGAACTGTCAACATTTGGTTTCCATTAAAGTGTGATGAATTCTGAAAAGTACATAGAATCCGAACAGCATTTTTACATTCATGGAAACATTTCAGCCTGAGTTGATCTTTTGTCACAATTAAAAATTAGTCCAAACTTTTATCCAGGAAAATAAAATAAAAGTACTTGACTAGCCTGTTAATTCACCAAACCTAAATCCTTTTAAAAATTTAAGGCATATTCTTAAGAATCACTTTCACGCTACACACTTTAGAATAAGATAAGTTACATGAAAACAGAGCAAATAATAAAAAAGTGTTATACAAATGTTTTTCCACCATGAGGAAATCAACTATACTTGTAAATTGCAAAGATTTGTTAAAAAGATCATTTTTATTAAAAAAAGGAATACTTCGGTTTAATGTAATGGTTAAAAGCTAAGGTTTTAGAAAAAAAGAGTCGTTTTTTTAGCGTTTATCTCAATTAATTCACTGAATAATAGCTTCACTGCTTAGATGTTTTGATTAAAATTGGTTACGCAATCAATAAAAGCATCTGTTAAACATACTTATTAGGTACTTAATTTCAATTGATATGCCAATGTTGCTAATAATTGTACCCAAATATGAAAACTCTTCAATTTCCTCAAAAATATAATAAATTATTTTTGTAAACTTTGTTAGAACGTTTGTTTCTGGTGATAGATTCTCCTGGTGATAAAAGTAGTTATGAACTTCTTAAAAGATATTTTCACATGGAATTTTATTAATTATTTAAAATATTCTAATCATTTGAAATTTGCCTTTATATTAATTAAAACATACCTTACAATTTTTTCTCCTTTTATTCTTGTTTTGAAAATTTATTTTAATTTATCATTTTTATTAAATAAAGTAATATATTTTTTGTTTTTTTCATTTTTAAGAAGCAAATTGAAATTTTATGAATCTATTTCCAGTAGCTTCATCGAAAATAACTTTGTGATTCAAATTATATTTTGCAAATATGAAAAGCTATCTTTAAAGACTATAGTACAAGTCATAAGGCAAATTTACCAGCATCTATGACTATAAATGATAATTGGTACTAAAAATACAACAAATAACTGCTTCATTACATGGTCCACAAGTTGATTGTAAACATAAAAAAACTTAATTTTTAATGGTATGGAATTGAAGAGAAATCCATTAGTAATTTCCATCTTGAATTAAGTACCATTGCGTTTATAAGTGAATTTACTTTAAATTTGACAAGATTAATTCAGATCTTAATTTATTACTCGTGCAATAGATAAAGATGTTTCAAATATAAATTAAACTTATCTCTTGCAAGAGTAATAAATGGCTGAAATTTGGATTCATTCTTAATAATTGGATTCTTTAAATAAAGACAGAATTGATGAAAACATTGATCTAAATTAGAGAAAAATTTGCATGATTTTTGCTTATTTAGTTTATTATAGTTCTAAACTGATTAATTTTATGATAAAATATAAGTAAATCAGATTTTATTCTCTCAAGATACTGTTTAAAAAGTATGAAGGCATTTTTTTAAATGACTTACTAAAATATTTCTTACAATATTATACTGATATGCTAAGAAATATAAGTATATTTTTAGAATAGATGAATTAAAAGCAGCAGAAATAGTCAATTATTATTATTAAGAGTGTATTCTACATACTATAAGATTTAAACTCCAGTAGAGCAAGAATAATACATAACAATGCCTCAATATCATTTGATGTTTCAAATATCGGAAAAAAAAACGCTTAACATTCTAAATGCAACTTTTATAAATAACATATAATATTATTTCAAAATCATATATATTAGATGCTGACTTTAATTATATTTTTATTACATAAACAATAATTACTTTTAAATAAATTTATAATGATTTTTATCATCTCGATTTTAAGGTACAATTCCATTATACTGCCATATGGTAATCATTATAATGGAAAGAAAAAATTGCAATTACTATCATAAATATTTGCACACTTTATTGGATAAAAATATTTACATTTTTTAGTAGAGACTACTGAAAATAATGCAAACATTTTATTTTACATTTTATAAGCTAAATTATTATATTTATTGAGAAAAAGGACAGAGTTAATTTCTGTGAGAAGGTTATTAGTAATCGATTTCGGAGGTGTAAGGTAATAGAACCAATTTTAATAATAAAAATTTATGGTCTCTATTTGTTAAGTTCGTCAGAAATTCTGCATCAAATTATGAAATTCTTATATCTATAGATCTCTGTGAATGTTTGATTGGCAAGTTTGTAAAAAACTGAACACTGAATTAAAAGAACTGAACGAATGCAAATTTTCTTTCATTCGATATCACAGATTTAATATCTTAAAATTTTAAATCAATTGTATACTCTTTTTGATTTTCTTTTAAAAGAATTAAAGTTGCAAATAATAAAAAATGTCATTAAAATTATCTAAAAATTAAAAATATTAACTCTGAGTACTATTGTTCGACATCAGCTTGAAATAAATTTCCTTTCCAGGTGTATTTTTATTTCAGTGTTAGAATTAATGTATACGCTTTCTTCACTAAAGTTCTTTTTCACAAAGTTCATCAAAAAATTAAACAAATAATTATATTTTAAATAATAAAAACAATGTAAAAATAACATTAAAAATAGTATATGAATTCAATATCTATAATTGGAACAAATACTCATAATTATTTGTATGCAATATCTAGCAATGTTCAAAGGATAGGGTACATTTTAGTCTATACATATTTAATATTCAAAAATGAATATGCGCTACTTAGGTAATCTTGAGTAAATGATACTTAAAAATATATTGGCATTAATTTATGAAGTAATTTTTGAATAAGATTTATTTTTAAAATTACGCTATATATTTTTTATACAATTGTTTTTATATATATGGCGAGAATCTTCATCCCCTTTTTTAAGTATTTCAATTTTGCCTTTTAAATTTTAATCCACAAGCTATGTTCGTATCTTTCACATCTGACTAAATCTTCACTGTTGCCAACGAAGCTTCTATTTTACTTTGGAAATCCACACACACACTCGGGCCCATGCAATATGATTTTCCGACGTTTCCTTTACTTACGCTAAGATCATGACGCTAACTCATAATCTACTTAGAACGTTTCCTCCCCGTCATGACGGAGATGTAACGAAAATTGAAACATGAATAATAGAGAGTATCAAAGTCTTACCGAAAGGTTTTATGACGGATTTTATTGCGTTTCTTTTCCAGTTTTATTGTTATTATTGTGCTCTGTTTTCCGGGCTCCAGGCGGTAAATTCTATAAGACAAATCGTTAAGGAGAACTCTTGTTGATGAAGGATTCGAATTTTTGTTTCTACTGTTGCCACAAGGATATATCTTTTTATCGTCAGCTCAACTTACGTCGGTATTAGAACGTATTTTTTGTATGTATTTTTATCGTCTGCTTTCGGTTTTTATCAGTAGTAAGGAGTTATTTTTTCTTTCATTTGTTTTAGTTACATGAGCATGAGTAGAATTATTTATTTATATTCTATTTAGAATTGTTAGCCTTAAAGTAATTTCGCAACACGTGACAATTATGATTCTGAAATGGGAGTTTAGTTACTTGCTATTTTATTAAAAAACAATTGGTGTTGAAATAACAGTTATCATAATTGTATTTAATCACATTAAATGTGTTGAACTATGAAATGATAAATGTTATTTTTTACTAAGAAATATCATTTTTATGAACGAATAAAATAAAACTGTAATGATTCATTAAATTACAAGAATTTAATACATTAGAATCAGAAAAAATTTATTAAATCAACTTTTTTTGCATGTGTACATTAATCAATATTAATTTAATTAGAATGAAATTTAAACATGGGAGTCATATGAATGCAGAATTTTATGCTAATTATATTATTAATGTACAAAATTTTGAAAATTACTGTTTTGATTTTCTTTTATTTTAGTGAATTCGTTTAAAAATTGAAATGTTTAATCTGTTCTCTGATTACGGAGTTTATAAAATCTGATCTAGAGATGTTATGTCCAGTATTTTTTGAGAATTTTAGTAATGTAAATTTAAAAATGCTGTTTTTTAATAAATATTTTATTATCAATTTTGAGAAATCTTTTTATATTTCATTTATGTAAAAATTAATAAATTCATATTAACAAAACATAAAAATTGTGATTTAATAACTCTTGTATTGTTGATAATTTTTGTTTACATTTTGCAATGTTTTATTAAACTAATAACTAATTTAGTTCATATTATTCTCATAAAATCTATTTTTACACATTAATAAGTTATTAATAAATATTAGCAGTAAATCCTCTCTCAAAATCAATGCAGGAAGTCCTATATATATTTTTGAATTGAATTAAAATAATATCGAGTTTTTATGAGGCAGTGTCTAGTTAATCTGATTTTGTTGTGTAAGTTGTTTTAATATAAATGTAAACTGAATAATGATATTGATGAAATGAGAAGAATAATGAGTTAGAACTGTGTTCCAGGCAGAAACTCAAAAAGTGTTGGATGGTGTTTTGAAGGATTTGCTGAATTCTCCTGAACAGTAGACAAACGCAGTCAAATCACGTCTCAGATATTTACTGTCAGCGAAAGATCAGAGGATGTAGACGGCCAATGGTATGATTGTATATACAGCAAGGCTTCTATTCTCACGGTTATCATGTGTAGTTTATCCTTGTTCTATTGGATTCAATTTTAGAGCTATTGAAGGCGAGGCTATCTATTAAATTTCAGTACTTCACCAGTGAATCACAGTATCATCAGTGTACCAGGATTGATTTGTTATTGTAGCTGACGACGTTTTGCCTGTGTGCGCTATTTTTAGACAATAATAGTCGTTAATGGTGAATGGTTTATTCTAACATATTAAATTTGTCATCATGATTAGTTACAAGCATTTTATTTTCACGAACGTTATTTGAATAGACATTTATATTATTTGAAATTAATAGTATATGTTGCAATTTTGTTAAACAAAATATATGGAACATAATGGTGGTTAAATACTTTAAAAACTGCTTTATATACTAATATCAAAATAAATATTTGAAAGAAAAGGTAATCATTAGGTAAAAATAGAGACACAGAGCAAGTAAAAGAATAAAAACATTTAGAATAGATTGGAAAAATAATTAAAATTAATTTACTAGAAAAGTTGAAACTAGGTAAGAATTCAGCTTTTGACGGAACGCAAGGAATAAAAGATACATATATTACGTAAATCGTTTGAATAGAATTAGAAGCAATGATATGAAACTAGAAAAAATGTTTGATTTTATATTATACTTGAAAGCTTCCATTTTCGGATATAAGATGATTAAGTTATTTCTTTAGAAAATTTAATGAATGCTTTAATTAGGTAAGTATGTAATTATTTAAAAATTATGAAAAAATTAATATATATGGTACGTAAAATCATTTCTGCACGTTCTGTCAACCAGGCAATACAATATAATTCTGCCAGAATATTTATTTTTATAAAAGACTTTATGAAATCGAAGAGGAGGGAATACAGATCACAATAAAAATCGGTTGACAGAGGGATTTAAATCTGAAAATAAAAACAAATAATGTGGATGTCGTTTTCTACAAACTATAATAATTTTATGAGAAAAAGGAAAAAACGATTAGCTCTCTCTCAATTTCGGAATTCTAGTTTGTAAAATTTTAAAAATACCATACTCTTTTGTAATATTTTAAGGAAATAAATAAACATTTACGATAATATTGAGGAAGAAAAAATAAATTCTAATTCCATCCTCCAGAGAAAAATTTCAAATGATTCTTTTAATTAAATGAATCATTACATAATATTGAAACTCCATTCAGATTATTTAAAGCAAAGTAATAATATAAACAGAAATTCTTTTATTCAAATTAATCTTTTTTGAAATTGAATTTCATTTATGTTTAATTCAAAGTTTCTTGATAAATATTAATATTTAATTTTATGCCTTAAGTGTCTTTAAGGAAAATGAAATAAAATTTAAATATAAGATAGTATAAGACTTTTGGGAATGAAATGGCTGCGCACAAAGACATTTCTTACATTGGAAAAGTGGTTGGAGAATATAATTATTTCCGTCGGCATATTTTTACTTATTACTGTAAGTTTACTGTAATGCACTGCTTATACTGTAAGTTGAATGAACAACGTACTTCTACACATCATATTTTATAAATTTGTTTAATGAGTTGTTAGACAATGTATTTGTACTTCATTGAATTTTGTAAATTAAAAAATTTTAATATGATGTATAATAGATTCCTAAATTAAACTACAAAAACTTTATAACAAGTAAATTAAACGAACATTTAAATGTTTTTAGAAATATAATGTTTTTTTTCTAAAGATTTTTGAAAGTAAAATACTTAATTCATTAAATATTCACATATGATATATAGTTCAGATTTTAAGAACCATATTAAGACACACAAACATTAGATTTCTTCATATATTTCTGTTATTTCAAAGTGTCAAGTATATGTGAGGTTTGTTACGAAAGTTTCAAGAAACAGATTTTAAGTGAAATATTTTTCCTTTTGTGAAAGGAAGTATTTGTTGATGCACATTTTAAATATTAAAAATAGTTAAAAATATATATTTTGACAAGTCTTTTATTTTGACGTACATATGCATTGTAGCATTATTATGAGAGTGAAGTTGAGTTGTTTCTTTTCAAAAATGAATTTCTTTTTTCTTACATACATAGAATAAAATTTACAAAGAACAAAATACTTATTTTAATATATCAAAAAATATTTTTTTTCCGGATGAGCATTTTTAAATTATTTTGAGTTAAGTTCAAAAAGGAATTAAGAATATTGGTACAGTAAATAAAGGGAATCAAAATTTCTTAAGTAATCAAAAGAACAAAGAAAAAGTCATGAGAGAAATATTTCAATTTATTTTTACGAGTGTATTTTACTATACTATTAAAAGGAATCATAAAACATTTTGGTCAAAATTTGTGAGTATTATCACTTCCTTTTGTTAATTTTGTGATTTGTCATTTTATTACTTCTGTCATATGGTAGCTTCATTTTGTCATTATTGATAAGTTGATTTTTTTCTTGTTTTTTACTCTAATCACAGATCACGCTTGCATATGAGATAATCTTCTGAATTTAATTTAAGGTGCAAGACAAAGAGTTGACATAGTTTTATGTCACTAGTAAAAATTATACATTATATGATAATTTATAACTATTTATCATCCTATACCCAATTTATTTTTTGGTAAAAGAGATGTGCGCTGATATTTGTTCTGAAAAAATTCATTATCATAATTAATAATTTGAATTACTAACTTTTGATGTGCGTTGGTTACTTGGATATTAACAGATCAATGTGGTTTAGTTTTAAAATCGAGAAATCTTGTGTTATTAAGATGCTTATTTAATTGAAGATAACTTATAAGCATTTATGTTGCTATAAAAACTCTTATGCTTCATTTTAGAGGTATATTTTTGTAAAGTCTGTTCATTTTTTCATTCGTCATGATTCCGAAACTTTCCTTCAATTGATTGTTCCATTGATTAAATTATGATTTTTGTTTTCCTTCTGTTTTTTATATTTTTAGATAAATTATTTGTATAACTTTAGCCATTCGTGAAATTCAAGAACAGTTTAAATCTTGGATTTATAAAGGGTTTATTATTTTTTTCAATTTTTTAAGAAAAATGATAGTGTTTTCTTTTTCATGATGGTTACGTGCATTTTTGCGCCTTCTATGTTTAAAAACATGAGCACATAATAATCTAATTGAATTATTTATAATTTTTTTATTATTTTTTTAATGGTAGAGGTCATTCGTTATGAGAAATTTTTTTAATAACGCAGCATTCAAGTAATTATTTCTTTTGAATGATACTATTAGTTTCTCTTAACAAAAATTCCTGCTGTTTGATTTGTCAATATACATAATTTCAGAAAATATTCTGATATTTTATTTCAAACATCCTGATAAAAATAAAACTTTTTATATAATATTTCCTGATAAAAATGAAACTTTTTTATCGAGATGTTTGGAATAAAATTCTTTTTTAATTTTTTCATACCTTGAAAAATAAGGTTTTGATATTTCTGCAGATGACTTTGTTTTCAATGGAGTAAAAGCACTTAAAAGCATAAAACTTTTCAAACTGTATTGTAACGGCTTGAAAACTAATAATATAAAAATTTCCGTTAGCGTTGCTATGGTTGCTTTTAAACTGATTTCTTTTATGACTCTGCTTTTAAAATTGATAAATTTAAAAGCAATGTCATACCAGATTATAATATTCACTAGCAGAATATATTAATTTTTCTGAGTTCGCTCAAATCATTTTACATCTGGTTGAATCAATTTATAGCTTACAGCTTACTTATCGTATGCTTTTTTGATTAAGAATTTTCACCAGGAGAAAGCACCAAGATTTAAGTTGTTAGGAAGCAAGTTAAGAACTGAAAAACAAATGTTAAATTAAACAAAATTAAGCTCTGTAGAATGTAAAAAAGTGATTTTCAGATTAAAAAAAAATTCAAATATAATTAATTTTAAAAATTATACTGGGAATGTATAAAATAGAGGAAGATAATTTTTTCTACTCTCATTGGTAACCATAAGTGACAATTTAAAAAAAAGATTTCTTTCTCGAAGCATGAAAAGTTCCATAACTGAATATCACTTAATTGAACTACATCAGCAACTTTACAGGAAGCTCAAAAAACTGCTAAATACATTTTTAATTAATAATAAACTCTTTAAATATAATTTAGAATTGAAACTAAGTTTATTTTATGTCAGTTAGAAAGAGACATCATGATATATTTTTTTCCCTCTTCCGAGAGGCCTTGTTAATTTAATCTCGAAAATACATTTCAGTGGATAAAGAGAATAAGGATATCAATTATATAAGTTGTTTCTAAATATATTTCACATCAAAAATATTTGTTTGCTTAAATAAGCGGATTTTAAAGTTGTAATTTTGTGTTAACTTCAGTAAAAATATTTTTTAAGTGTGGATCATTATTTTGCTGTTTTTAACTTTTTCCTTCAGAATGTTTTAAAAAAATATTCACTTATTTTAGAAATGAATAAATTTGCATTTCTAAGCATTATTTAAAAACAATGAGCTCTGTTATGGGGAAAGCGAAGCATATAAATGTGCCAAAATTATTCGTACTTAATTAAGATGACAATATTGTATGTTTCTAATGACAAAAATAATAAAAATTTCGATGAAATATTAAAAATTCTTTAAACATCAGATAACAGCTGATAACCTACTAAAAGTCTCCAACATCGAAATTCCAATGTGGCTACAGTTCTTCGCCTTCAACAATTACGATCATTCTAAATTCTGACATTAATATCAGAATTGGTAAAGAAGATAAAATGGCGTCTTTTCTTTTTTCAAAAAACTAAGAATGTCATTTTTTTATGTTTTAACGACAACCGCGAAACATGGGGATGAAAAATGATACCCTTGTCGATGCAGGCGTTGCAGAAACCATTATTCGTTGTTAAATAAACTCGGCCCGAGTATAATTTGTTTTTGTTTGGAGGCCACTGTTATTGACAAGAAGAACCAAGAAAAACTTAGTTGGAATGTTTATACTTTACTCCAAAGATGACTTTTTGTCTGTTCTCACTGGCTTGGAGCAGTCGATGTTGGCAAGAGTAATATTTGCTTATAGCATTGGTTTTTCAAATAAAAGTCCTAGACTTGTAAGTAGACCAAAAATGAGTTATGTCTGGAATAGTGGAAAAAAAGAAGAAAAAAAAAACAGTTTTGTTAAGTAGTTTTGAGAGGGGTAGAACATTATTTACTAAAAATTACACTATTTTGAATAAACATTTAATTTTGTTTAAGAAACATGTAAATCAATTACAAGAACTTTTAAAAATATATATAAAATTGAAAACACATATTTATTCCATTGATTAAAGCTTATTTACGGGAATATATATATGCATATATATGTATTAAACCCTGATATCCTGAAATAACTGAAAAACAATAATCATAATCGGAGAGAAAAATTAAAATCTTAATTAAAAATAAAATGATATAAAAAAATATTTAATGCATATAAAATTTTAACTATCAAACAACTTGGGCTTAATTGAATGGTATTGTCTATCTTTTATGTTGGTTCATAATTTTTTGAATCCAGGATAAAATATCAAAATTTGAAACTTTTGCTGGTGATGAAATTTAAATTAATCCCATGTTAGTACATATATTTTAGAAAAAGTGTTACCCTAATGTTTTATAATTCCAATAAAAATTATGAAATATTTTAGGTTTATAAAAATTTTTTTTATTATAATGCCTGCCTGCTAGGATCCATTAAATCTTTTCAGCAATATAAGGGGCAGAATTTATTTCATTTTATCTAGTAAGGAGCTCAATAAGCATGACTTTATAGACACCGAAATGTAAAATTTTGTAAGCAGGAACAAAGCAGAAAACTCTGCTAACTTGACTTGCCAAATCAAGAGATATCATTTCACTCGGAGGATATTGCGATCACTACCTTTTTTAAGTATCCCAGCCGCCATTAGTGGATATGGTGGAACTTCAGTTGGATTGGGGTTTAAACTCATTACCTGCCGATAATGAGCGCTTACATGTTATTTTCCGATAGTATTAAATTCACTTTTGAAATTATCAAAGGCAATTATTGAATACTTTGGTTGAAATTATGATAACAAAATTCGGAAAACTTGTTAAAACATTCCCTGGTTCATGTTTTTTTCCACATTTTCTGGAGGTCATGTACCTGTTTCTAATAGCCTGCTAATGAATTTACAATGAATCGTTCTCTAACACTGTTCTTAAAAGTTCATTAAATTATTGTAATTCCTTAAAAATGATTTTATTTAATTACTATCATGAAAACATATTTCTTAAAATCCACCATGTTACCAAATGGTTTATTGGTTCTGTTGGAATGGTTTAATAGCTCAAATGGTTATGTTGGAACAGTAACCCCATTTTTTAAAATTTATCTAGTTAAAATCCGTTATATTTATATACTGTTAAATTAATTGTTTTTAAATTTATATAAGTGTGATTATGTGTTATATTAACTTGTTATAGTTAAAGATAAAATACCATAATCTCGAACTGATCCACAAAACGAGAAGAATACAAAAACCAAACAATTTCTAATTTCTGTACATTTTTTAAAATATTAAAAATATTACAAGCTATAGTTATCCGTTTAAGAAACGTCACCGTCTTTCATTTTATCTTTCATAACATACCTTGTAACATTCATCATAAAAAATTTTTACATCTTTAAAGTATTTTAAAATATAATGATTTTGAATAAAAATGAAATAGAAATATTTCAAAGGAATTTTGTACATAGTGTTCCGCAAAGATATGTAATACAATATTCTAATTACTTTAGTATTAAATCAATTAAAAAATATAAGAAATTTCATTCCCATTTAATAGTCATCACAGTTGCCTTTACTCCAAATTAGTATTTGAACTACTGAAATAATATCACGATATTGTGTTTTAGCTTCTTCCCGGAAATAAGTTTTCACAGGTAGAGCATAATCAGCGCATAAAGAGAATTCTCCTTCCAGTTGCCATTTTCAAAACGTAATCCAGAGATACGCCAAATTTTGGGCATTAAACTAAAAGCCTGATCCCCCGAATTTATGGAGCGATAAACGAAATTCGGTTTTTTCTTTCAACAGAAGCATAAATGCATAACAGGAATTCCGAAGTCTGAACTGTTGCCAAGCCAAGGAAGTTAAAAAGGAAGGTGATATATCACTTTTCAACACATTATATTTAAAAAGCGTCAGAAGGCTTATGAATTTTTAATTTTTTATTTTCCGTGTATGTTTTACAAGTTTGGAAGCAAAAATATTAAATATAATAATATACAAAATATAATAATATAAATACAATAATAAAATAATTAAATATAATAATAATATAATTAAATATAATAATAATATTAAATATATATAATATAATACATATAATAATAATATAATTAAATATAATAATATAAAAAATATACAAATTCCTAAATTTGTATATTTTTTGTCATAATGTCTGTTTATTAAATCAGGCTGAATCATAAAATATAAAGGAAATTATTGATACTATGCTATCTACATAATGAAGAAAAAAATTACATACATGTACATAGTGCCGCTGTAGCTTAGTTGATTAGGAAGTTCTGAAGGTAATGAGTTCGAATCCCTATGCAACCGAAGATCCATCATGATCACTATAGCAGTTGGGCCACATGTCGAGGTAGCAATGTCATCCAACCGAAATGAAACCTTTGCGAGAGGAAAGCCAAGTCAAGGGATCTAAAGCTTGATCCAGATTTTTAGGAGCCAAAACGACACGCTCCCTGGGTGTCTCATTGTATGAAAGTACCACCCATTGTTGTCCTGAAGGATGGTAATAGCTGGTAGGAATCGGAAACAACAATAACACAAATATACATATAATTTCTTTTGAAGTATTATAATAATTTAGATACTCTTGTATTTATTACTTCTTTAGTTGTAGTTTTTATTTTTCAGGAATGTAGTTTTAAGGATCACGTCATTGAAGTAACTTAGAATTTACTAAGTGCATCGAAAAGTTACTTCGCTATTTTGTAACTTGATGAGAAGTGATGTTTTTCTCATATTGTCATTACTTTAAATTTACTTTCTTATACAAAATTTTAAGTCCGACTAACTATGCATTTAAACATTTTGGGTGCCAAAATTATGCTTCAAGAAAAAGTTTTACATCAGTGTTTATTAGCTACATTGTATTGTATACTCATGGAAATTTTTTTCTGTTTTTACATTCTGATAATATGTTTCGAATAGTTACAAAGAAAAACTATTTGAATAGGCTTATAAATTTCACTGAATTATATTCTCCTCTTCTTTTAGCCAGCTAAATACATATAATTATACATTCGAAAAGGAAAAATAATTGAAAAATAATTTACTGTAGATTCTTAGCTTTCATTATGATTAAGAGAACAAAAATATATCTATTGGAAAAGAATTTAATATTGAAAATCCAGAAATATTTCGCTTTAGTTCTTGAACCATTAAAGTTGTTATAAGATTAAGTTTGTTATAAGATTTGACTTATGTGGAACGTTTTGGAAAAATTGTTCACCAAATCTTAAAAGGCATGAAATTTGTAAATTGTAATTTTCATATTATAAGTAGAATAGTTAAGCTTAAAAATTAAAAGTAATTGTAAAAGTAAAAATTTTGATTTTTTAAAATTTTTATTATTTTATAGTTAATAAATGTATTGAACAACAAAATATAAGAAAATTGGAGTACAAAAGAAATTATTTTAGCTTTAAAATAGTTTCTTAGAACTTGAAGATTTTTTGGATACGTTAGCTATTATAAGATATAATTTAGACACAATATAAGGTAATATCCGAAAGTTTATACGTATTTGAATGTACATTTCATGAACTCTATGCATGATGAAAAATAATTAGTGTTAACAATTTTAAATTCATTTCTGATATAATAAAAATGCTTTGTAAAATTTCACAAATTAGGTTTAGTTAAGTAATATATTTGCAATGTTTTTATTTTAATAACTGTTTGTAAAAGCGTTTTTAGCAACTTAATGCTAAACATTTGAAGTGAGCTTATTGCTGTTCAATAATCAGAAAAATTTATTTAACATCAGTTAAAGCCATTTTTCTTCTTAACAATCATTAAAATGGATGCATATGAAAAAGATTTCTTTTGTTAGCCACGCATATTAATGAAAAGTACATTAGAATAATGTCTTGTGCATTTTTTCAACGCTGCAAATATTATTGCAGTATACTCTTATAATTTATCGCAATATTATTTTCTTCCAGATATTATTTCAGAACGACATTAATTTTTACAACTATCTTCACATGTAAAAGAAAATGATTCATAGGTTTTCAGAAATACCTTCTTTTAAAATATTTCGCGTTTTTAGAGTATGTTTCTCTCCTTCCTACTTTCTTTAAGATATATTTTCAATGTGATCATTAAACTCAAAACATGAAAGACTAATCTCTTTCACTGTAAAACAGCTTAAAATAATTTTTTTTTAAAACTTTTCGAAAATACATCAATTCAAATTAATCAACAATGCAAACATTGCAAAATGATAAAAAAATTTGAAGTATTTTTATGCTTATATACTGAACACATCATTAATATTAGTCACATGTTCATATTATGGTCTATTTAGAAGTTTTTTTATTAACACAATTGAATGCTTTCCCATATTTCTTCAAATTGGTATTACAGTTTCATTTAAAATAATATTCTTTAAATTAATATAACATATTTTTTTCTAAAATGCATCAAATTTAATACTGATTAGTATTGAAAGATTTAGATACTGAAAAATTTTCATCACTTTATTAATAAAATTTAAAATGTGTGATATAAAAATTAACTGTTTCTAAATTGCAATACCACCTGTTAGAAACAATGTCGTTAACTTTCTTGAAAAACGTGTAATATTTATTAATTGGCTTAACACAAGCTAAAATTATTTTCTTAAATTATTAAATTTTAAAAATTTTTATGTTTTGTATCACTTAATATTAAAAAAAATAATTGATATAACTTATTTAAAAATGTTATCAATGGTAACCAAATGTTTTGCATTTATCGTCCATATATTTTAAAACTCTTATCATTATCTTAATCAAAAAAGAATCAAGTAAAATCTTTTTTTAATTGGTATAACAAATCTCAAAATTACTTTTTTCAGTTTTTTAAATTATTTAAAATTTACTGGCAATTAAAATTTTTAAATTTAAATAAAATAATTTAAAAATTTTTACACACAATTCAAGGAGCAATAATTTTAGATAAGCATTAGTGGTTTTACACATGCATGAGACAAACATTATATTATTATTCACTTTTAGTAATAAGCATAATAATCCATTTTATCAACAACTAAAAATAATTTGCATAATTATTTATTTTTATCAATAAACAAAAATAATTTACGAAATGTAACAAGTATAAGTAAAAATATTATTGAAAATATCTAGCATTAATAATAAGTTTATAAGATTTTAATAAGCGGAAAAGAAAACTGCCTATATTTAATGCTAAAGTTGAAGCCAAAATTATTTATTTCAAAATTTTCATACAACTTTACATACAAGTATAAAAGGAAAAATTTTTTTTAAATAAAATTAAAAAATTAAGCAACAATTATTAGTTTAATTTAATGTTAGTTAAAAAAATCGGGTTAAATAAAAACAATTAAATTATGCTAAAGTATCAAAATATTTGAACAATCAGATAAGAAAAAAGTAAAGTAATTTGTGTGTTACTTTAAATAAATTTTATAAAACAAAAACGTAAAAGTAAATACTAAAAGATGACTAATTGAAAAAGTGGTTCTGTTTCTATTATTGTAAATGAAAAAAATCATCAATGACTCCCAATTCCTGGAAACAAAGTAAAATATTTCGCAACACTGTTAGGAAAAATTTTAAGTATTTCAAATTAATTAAAAACACATGTTTATTCAGTGACTTAAAAAAGTTTAACTAGATGGTTTCGATAATCTGTTAAGGGGAATATTTAAACAGCTTTATACTGAATTGATCGTACTAAGTTCAGAAAAAAGGTAAAATTTCATCTTTAGAGGATTTATAATTCTCAGAGCTCTCTCTAGAGTTGCCTCGTGTTTATTCAAGAATATATTTTACGGTATTTTAAAGTTTCTTTATTTTTCCTACGTTTATAAATTGTGTGAATTTCTTTGGTTTCATTTGTTTGACAAGCAAAATGGCTAATACTGCAAATTAAATTTTTTTTCTTTAAAATATCTAAACCTATAATTAGAAATCAGAGTTTTTATTTCCAAATTAACAAACATATCTTTGAAAGTTTTGCAAGTTAAATTTTGTGAACAAGAAAAAACGATAAAAGTTAATTTTATTAAAGTACATTAAAGAATATCATAGAAATATTTTTTTAGAATAAAAACAATATCAAATAAACAAGTCTAAAACACAATTTAAAAATTGCTTCACTGTTAAAATTTTTTATTACTATTAATATATTTTATTTTAAGTTGAATTTCAGCTAAGTGTACATAACATGATATCATTCTGGAATATGATAAAGATTTTTATTTTATAGCGTGTGCCGGTGTATGAAATGACATCATTAGTAAAACTAAAATAAACTTTAAATCGTTATTAAAAACATAAACATTTGGAATAAAACATTGAATAAAAACCTGATTGCACATTCTGGTACTTTTCATTTTAAGTATATTGCCTCCTACCCTGTCTAGTGGTTAGCGTACCTGGTTATGGATGGGAGGACCTGGCTTCGAATCCCAGTTCGGGAATGGATGTACTTTCTCTTTCTCAGTGTTTCTTGTCCTTTCCTTGGATGAATGTGTTCCGCCCTATAAACGAGTTTGTGGTGGTGTGACGTGGGTAAGGCTTCTCGCCTCATGACTTGGTTCACAGGTGCCCACCGCATAACAATAAATGATTAGCAGTTGTGGCAAAGGGTTAATCACCCAAGTGCCCGCCATTAGAAAGAAAAACATTTTAAGTAATTTTACAATTTTGGGAATTAATTTACTACTGGCTGCAATATTAAAATATGTCACATTTTAAAATATTCACCTAGGGTATCAATGAGCTCTTATATGAGTATATATTATAAATACTCATATAAAGGCACATTGTTCATAAATATTTTTTCTTCTAACTCCTGGCAATTTTGGGAAAAATTTCCCTCTGCTCGGCCTTTGATGGATCCTTTGCATAGCAACAAGTGATGTAAATAGCCAACCTATATAAATGACCATTATAAGTAAATGTTCTATCTTTACTTCTAAGGATGTGAGTTCTTGTAATCAAGAAGCACTCATCAAATAGAAAACTCTAGATTGTAATCTCTCACCCCATCTAGAGGTATCATTTCATAAGGATGACAGTGCAACTATGGAGCTCCACCAACTATTTGTAAACGAAATAGGTATTTGGTTATCCCGGGATTGACATTTACTCTTTTCGGTAATGAGAACGATGCCTGCCAAAATCTATAGCAGAGCAAATAGGGCCCTTTCTTTTAAATACAATCACACAATAAGTTTGACTGAAATTTTTTAACAGGAAGTGATAGAAAGAAACATATTTCTAAATTGATATAGCATTTTGCTAAAAATTTGAATATGATTATATTAAATAGAGCAGTCAAGATAACAAATTCTCCTACTTTTTCAGTTGTCTAAAAACTACTAGTTCTTAAAATTAAAAATCCGTAATTTAAAAGTCTTATGCA
>JAPDSC010132076.1:0-38368 GCA_026290005.1 Latrodectus geometricus | reverse complement strand
ATATATATATATATATATATATATTAGTCATGATGCCGATATATCCTCGAATCATGAAGTTCAAATTTACGTCACACGGGTAGCTGGGATTTTTTTTTTTTTTAGTTCCTGGAATGATATATGCACCATGGTCATTGGTGCTACTGACGCACGTTTATGCAAGGCTATGCCTAGTCTGAAGAGCATTTACAACCCATACATATTATGTTTTTCTAAGTTATCTAGATATATCTTACCTTTAGTGCAGCTTGTTTATGCATAACTGATTATATATATGTATGGCACGTAAAATAGAGAGGGGTTGCAATGTTCCCTACGTGAAATGGCAGCTCTGGGAGAGATAGGCAAACTCAGAGGGTTTTCTGCTTAAGCCCTGCATCTAAATTATGAAAATCCCACTCACTGTGAGCCGCACTACGAGGAACCATCTCTTATGCACCTTGTAGTACTGAAAGGTGCAAATCAATATCTGGGCATTATATAACAATGTGTTGTGTGTTCAAATTGTTGTTATAATACTTCGGTATTCGATTTTTACCAATGTTAAGTTTATAGATTAGGACGTAAATAAATATTTCTTTAAAATTATATAAATCTTCTATTTTCTCATAAAGAAGCACATTTAATATGGAGTCTCTAAACTTTTCCTTTTTTTAACATGTTGGATCCTTTGTAAATGATATGAAGATTTTAACACTTATTCGCATGTATTAATTTTTATACAAGTAGATCAATGAATTTGATTGAAATGCGCTATGGTTATTTAAGATTGTCTTTGAAAATATCATTTGATTGCTTGGTGGAGCAAATATCTATAATATTAGAAGCATTTTACATAAAACTAATTCAGTGAGAAAAAAATATTACAATTTAAGAATAAATCAATTTATTTTCTAACTAAATCAATGTCATATCAATCAATGAATCAATCTTGCTCCATCAGTTTTATTAATTACAGTTATGCAATATTTTTTCGCATGAATATAAGCAAATGAAAAAGCATATTTATATAAGGAAGCAAATTTCGTTTAGAGAAGGTTTTTATTAGGTAATAGATGAAAGAAAAGATTTCAAGTCGTTTCATTGATTTAGAATACGAATTTTACTTATATATATATATTCCCAAAATTTAAATCATAATAAGTTGTTGTTGTTATGGACAAGTTTTTATACATGAAAAAGTGAAATTCAGTCAATTTTGTTCTAAAAAGTATTTACCATTCTCATAGTTTCTAAAATTCAATAGTTATGCTAAGTTCTTGCAGAGATTACAATGGTGTTAAAAGTATTATTCTTAAGTTCGTTCATAGCTTGAAAGAATTCAGAAATCCAAGTTTACGATTTTAACTATTTTTCTATTATTTTTTTTTTTACTTTTAACAGACATTTCATCAAACTATGAAAATCTATTTTATTACGTTTAGGAAACAATTTATTAATTGTGCTATTAATTAATGTGATATATTTAATAAATATTTATCATATTCCACTTGTTCAATAAATAACCAATGCATCTGTAAATAAAAATTAGTAATTCCTTTCAATTTTAGATTCGAAATATTTTGTTAATTACATATTTAAAATGTTACTTAAAACTGGTAAGCAATTTATATAATCAGCGTGATTTTCGCTATTTATTTATCAAAAAATGTGTCAGTCAGTTACAAAATAGAACATTCAAAAAGGAAAAGAGAAAAATCCATTTCATATAATTATATAGATGCAAACATTGATCAAAATTAAATTTGTGCATGACACTGAAATGATTTCTTACTATTAAGCTTCTTCCATAAAAAATGTTTCCTTGAATAAACCATAATTAGCATACATAAGATATAGAAAGAATTTTTTTCCGTCTCTGCTTTTAGAACATTGTCAATTGAGAGGATTACATTAAAAGCCTCACCCCAATTGAAGAATGCGTCATGGTTTTGTTCCAGAAAGCACCAAACACAAGACAAGAAGTTGAGAGTTTGAACTGATGCCAAAGAAGGCAACATAATAGAGGACGGATAAAATGATATATCACCTCGAGTCACAACATATTTAAAAAGAGCAGAAGACTTAGAAATTCTTATTTTTTGAACGTCTTGAGGATATTTTAGTAGCTGCGTAATATTATTTTAAAAAATTACTTAGATCTTTATCTCTATAGTGTCTTTTCTCTTGAAATAAAACTGAAAGATTATTATAATGGAATAATATTATTTTTATGGATAAAACATATTCTAAATAGTTAGGTGCACTCATACACTTTCAATCTATTTGATTTTAATATTATATAAAACGTTTGTATAATTTACTGTAACAAGTTTTGTTTTATTTCCAATATTAAATGGCTTATATGAAAAGCTTACTAAATGACCCAATATTGTAACGCTTACCATTTAGAAACTACATTTTTATTCATTAATGTTTCAATTATTTTTTGAAATAAATGATTAAAATATTTGAACGTTTGTTTAAATTTTATACATAAAATAATGGATTTATGCCTTAAGATAAAAGTTTTTTTTAAATTTTCATTTCATGCTAAACAAATTTCGTAAACAACAGCTTACACTGGAAAAAGTTTTAAAAATCATATTGGCATGGTTCATGTAATGCATATGAAATTTTTTTTTATATTAGATGTTAGAGTATATATGGTGATTACTTCGAGAAAAATTTTGGCTATTGCTTCTTTGAACAAATTTATTGAAATGCTCAATGCATCTATATCGATGCATATATTTTTCATTAAAGCTAGCTCTTAGCTTTTCTTTTCCAATAATCATGAAAAGCTAATGATTATAATGCACATCCCCAGGTACAGCAGAGTTATATCAAGTCTATAAATTTGTTCATTTTAAAAAAGTCTAAAGCCGGTAGTAGGTTATCATAAATATCCTACCCAGGTAAGTTCAGATACAATGAAATATGGACAGGAGAAGCCTGTTCAATACAATATTTGCGGCATACCTTGTAGAGTTTAGAACCCTCAAAAATGTCATAGATTGAAAATGCTCACTGAGAAAGTGAGTAATAGCAGTCTGATCCCTACGACAGAGAGCATGATTCAAAGATCTTCCTGGTCGACATTATATAAAGGTGGTGTAAAGGCGGAACTAGCCAAACCATTTGATTTCAGCTTTTTGCGATTGAGAAAAGCTTCAAGTGAATAAGTTGAACAGAAGGCAAGGAATGAGATTGCAAACACTTTTGCCAAAGGGGTAGTAGTTTGGCAAGGGTGTCTCATTACCCTTGATGTCCGGGTATCCACTAATGGTGGATCGAATGTGAAAGAGAGAGACGTTTGAGATTTTTAAGGATATCTACACTCATGGAATTCCTTACGGTTGTCCAGGAGTTGAACATAGCTTTTTCTGTAAATGAAAGTCTATCCTGTTTTTAGACTTTCTTTATTTGATTGTGAAGGAATACATTTTAAGTTTACTACAATATAATGAAATTCATAAGGAAAGGTGGAACAATAACTGAATGGTTAACACTCTGACATTAATTTAAACACTGTGGATTCGATTTACAAGTTGGAACTAAATATTTATATTTGTTAAAAATTAAGATTAGACTGCAGATCCCAGACAAGAAGTTGTCGTGTAAACGAAATAACTATAGGAACCATACCAAATATTGGATGTTAATAAAATGAAAATTTACATGTAGATTTAAACTTTGAAATTATGATAGTTCCCTTTTCCTGAATTCTCATTGGTGTTCTGGTTCACTGAATCCTCATTCATGCTTTAGTTTAAAATTTGTTATTGGTGATTTGCTTAATGATTTCAAATGGCGTAATGTAATAAAGACCAATGAAATTATATTGAAAAATAATTGATGAAAAATGATGCCCAAAATACAAATTATTATCTGGTGAGTTGAAGGTGATTCGGATTGGAAATATGACATGTTTTGTAATTTTACTTATTCAAAATCAATTGTAGATAAAATGTTTTTGTATATTGGAAATTTTTAGTTTACATAATACAATTCGATATTCGTACAAATTGATGTTTTCTTGAATGATATTTTTATCTTAAGGAACAGAGAAGAAACTTACAGACAATATTTGAAGGTTATAAAGTATACTCTACTAGTGTTAAGGTTTGGCTGAAATAATGGTTAAGGCATATAACAAATTGATTAATGCAGGAATCAGTAGTTAATGCCTTGTTGTCTTTTCTGTGTTTTGCCTTGTTCTGATATATCCCAAAAATTAGGATTAGGGTTAGGTTTCATGTGAAAAATTTTGACATTTGGAATTGAAAAAATCAACAAGAGTTGCTTCTTTAGAAATGTTCTTCCATTGCACTTGTTCACAAAATATCCTTTAATGCTTTTAATGTTCATAAATTTCATGATTTTGGTATGGAATGCGTTATATTTCATAAATTATTCCATGGTTTATTTGCAATTTTATTGTCTTACCAGTTTACAGTATATTTGATAATTTGATTTGCGTCTTTTGGAATCATTTAAACTGATAAAATTGTATGCAAACAAGACGCTTAAATATCCAAATTTGTGAAGCATTATTATACTTCATATAACTATATATTGATTATATATACTTCTCCAAAAAATGCACCTTCCACAGAAAGGATAATACTTAGAAGGAAAAGTGCTACAATATATGTATCTGTAATAAAATAGCTATTTTACAATAATACATTAATTTCTAATGGTTTGCCTTTAAGATATGTAGGTATATAATTCAATTTTAATGCATCTGCTTAATTTATACATTATTACTGATGAATTGTGCATAGTACTTAATCTCACATATTTTCATGTAATATGCATAAAATATTATTAGTATTACTACTATTATGTAGGAAAATATCATGAGTATTGATCTTGAATTCAAATCCCAGATAGAGCATGGATGTTTGTAGTAGCACGGATTACTCTATAAACGGTATTTTCCTGCTCTTTGTGTAAAATAATCAGCTTGGAGAAAGAAACAAACAGATCTAACCGAAATCTTTGGTCGAGTCTATGAAGAACATCTTCAGAGGCTACTGTCGCCTAGCTGGTTAAGGCATCCTTCTCCTTACCAGAAGGTTGTGAGTTGGAATCCCGGATTAAGCAAAGATACACCGTGTTTACTAAAGGAGGCTGGGACACGTAAAATAGGTCGTGGTCACAATGTCCTCCAAATGAACTGATATTGCTGGGGATGGAAGGACAATTATTCGAGAATCTTCTGCTTGGTCCCTGTTTCTAAATTATGATGATTCCCACATTGCTGCTTTTACCTAACTGGTAGAGCCCAACCCTGGGATAGGTACAAGGAAGTATGCTCGTGCAGAACAACAAAACTTCTTCATCATTAGCATAAACTACATGAGTATAGTAATTCAAATTTTACCTGAATTTTCAACTGTTTATACGTAAACATATGCAATCGAAACGGAAAAATTACGTAAAAAGCTAACCTTTTTCCTAAACCAGATCAAAATTTTTTAAATTTTTTTTCTTCTGTTTTTATTATTTTAAATGCACAATTAGTATCTTTTTCCAGATTAAATATGAGATTTCTAAGGCATGTTTACAATATGAAGCAAACTCTAATTTTGTAAACCAATAGTGGAGTGTTTAATCATAGTTAAAGTGCGTAGTGATCTTTATTACCCATCAACTATTATAACTTTCAGAAAAGAGTTTTCATAGGTAATTGATCATATTTGTATATGATAATGAAAGTAACCCGGAAAAGTCTCAAACACACACCTCGACTGATATGCATGAAGAATCAGAAGCACAATAAATACTTTCCTGCTGTTAACATCGGCTAGGATCGAATTCAGGACTTTTTACACCAAAAACCAAGGTCATATGATTGGACACAGAGGCCGAAAAATATTTTTATTTGCATTTAGAAATGAAAATAACGTTTCACTTTATGAAATATTCCACAAAAGTTATTTACAATTATTTTATTTATACGGTTCAAATCAAACATCTTTTGTTTTGACAATTTTATTTGTAAATAACCGTATTTTTTTCACAGTGATCATATATCAAAATTTGAAAAATGTGTTCAATTCATATTCATCACTAACTTTGGTGCTTTAAAGATTATTATGATTAAAATATATATATATTTTTTTACGCTTCTGTTTTTAAATTAATCAATAACACGCAATATCGTTTTTTTCTGGATATGACATGTGACATCTTAAAATTTTAAGATAGTTACTAATATTTAATAGAAAGTTTAAATGTGAAAAGTATTAGAGTGTCATTGAATTTTCAATAAAATACAAGCAATAAAATATAAAAAATTTCCAATTTATATGTTTATTTTTTTATTAATAAAATTTAAGGTTAAAATCATACTTTTCAATAAATATGATATTGCTCTCAGTGAAAAGAAATTGCTTTCATTTAATTTAAATGGAAATTTTCGAGAAATGGCAATTCATGTTTTTATACAAATGTACGTAAAATTTAAAGGTCAGTAAATAATATGATACAGACAGTAAATTATGTGAATAACTTAAATGACAACCCTTGAAATCTGATTTTATAAATTATTGTTATCAAAGAATGGAGCATAGTTTGAATAAAAATAAAATTCAGAAATAAATATATCTTAAGCAGAAAGTAGAACAACGAATTAAGAAAACAATACATCATTTGGTTATTTGGGCGTACTTGAATGCAAAAGCATACTAGCTAACACTAAAAGACATTTATTGGTTCAAAAAGATCATATTACTTCTGCTTGTCAAATAAAACACTTTAAATAATTATAATTACAAAATGTTTAATTAAAATTTGCACAAAAATATTCGTAAATCTTTAAAACTGACTAAAACTGCTTAAGCAGTTGCATTAAAAGAAAAAGTAGAATGGATAATATTATAACAGGATTTGATAATATTACATAATAAATATTTAATTAGTTTTCTAACGATTTCATTATGTTTAGTTAAGAAGAAAAATAAAACTTTTCCTCTTTAAAAGATTTATTATCTAAGACCAGAAATTATTTCATACATTTTCAAGAATTTGTTTTAATGAATTTTAAATTCTTTGCTATCTTTTTCATCGTTAATAATTAATATGCACTTATAATTCTGCATTTTTCAGTTTAGTTTATTTATATAACATCAATAAAATACTTGTTTCTGCCATTTAAGATTATTAATATACTCAAAAAGTTATTTTCACTTAAGTCTTTAAGGTTAAATTCAAATGATATATTGAAACTTCTGTAAAAGATTATCGATTATTTAACTGTAAGCAAACCTAGAAATTTTTCTTAAAATGTATAGCGAGAATCCGTTTTTAGAATAAGAAGAAAATTAAATTTTAATTCTAGTTCGTTGTTTTTTTAATGAATGAATTTTATGATTTCAATTTGGCTAAATTCCAAAGTAATTTAAAGAAAATGATACTTATATTTTCAATATGATGATAAAAAGTTTTAATTCATTTAAATTTCGTAAGGAACTCTAAATTTATTATTTGGTAATGTAATCTATCAAGCATACATTTTCCACCTTTTATAATTTAACACTTTTTACCAAAATAATTTAAAAAATAAGTTAACTATCTAAAAAAACATTAATTTATAATAGATGCTTATCATAATTATTAGATTAATGTTATAATTAATTATTTCATTAAAAATATAAAAATATTTAAGATAATTTAATCAAAGCCATAACTTCTTGGTAAAAGACTATAATATTCTAACGAAATCTTCACCGAACGAAACTACTTTTTAAAACTATTTTAGATTTTTCACTAAATTTAAATTATAATACAAAATCTGAATCATTCAGATAAACATAATTTAATAAGAATGATAAATTTACTGATATATGAGTAAATGAATTCCATAACGGTGAGTTTTCTCACAAATTTTATTTTATTTTTATGTGTAAAACTTTTCAAATGGCCTTTATTTCATATATATATTTTATTTATAAACTTTTATTCTAGATACCGAATACGTTTGGTAACTTTTAGTTTTATTCAACCAGCCCATGTATATGATATACTTTACATATTTTTATGATGTAGCTTTGTACCTAGTACATTAAGCACAAAACTAAAAGAACATAACGTTTATAAATTAATTCATATATATCCGAAGCAATAATAATCTACTTGTTATTCCTTCAGACTGGTTTATAAAATCTCATAAATATCTCATACAATAACTACCAGCTTGGTAAAAGTCAGACCCGGTACATCTATGTATTTATAATTGAAAATAAATGTATAATGATGAGAAAGTTACAACAAATGAAAAAAAAAATAGAAAAATGAAATTAAAATATGACAGGAAAAAAGTAAGGAATCATGTAAACAAGAGAAAGAAATAGAACTTGCAAATCAGTTTTTTTGTGAACATAGAGAGTGAGATAATAATTAAAAAATCTGAAATGAACAGAATTCTAAAAAACATAAGAAAATTGCAAATTTTGAATTCACTAGATGATGATAATTTCAAAGAAACTTATGCGCAGCATTAATCGGGTTTATTTTAAGTTCTGATATCCATATAAATAAAAGGGAGGTGTGGTGACATTCAAATAACCGAATAGTGGTATATTTAGGGGTTAATTATATTTGCAGGATTCTACATTATAATTATGTGTCGCTAGTTGATAATAAGCATCACGCATGCTGGCAATAGAGTATAAGTAGAGTCATCGACACGAGTAAATGTTACATTGTAATAAGAGAGACAGTTTCTATTGAATTACGCACCCACGGATGGTTATGTCTTAATATATGTTTGTGTACCAGTACGAGTAGGAACTATACCTAAACTGCTAAGTCTTTCTGCATGTTGCTGTTTGTTCAACCTTTGGGTAATAAAAGTGTATATATATATATATACAAATTAGTAGATTACTTAAAGTAAATTTGCATTAAAATTTTTTATTAAAAAGAGTTTCAGTAATGCATATTCTGATTTTATTGTGATTTTTTGTCTACTTTAATAATGACTCTGTACTTAATTTGCACAAAAACAGTATAAATGTAAAAGAATTTCATTAAATTTATTTACAAGTGGCTTTATTTAATCTCTAAGTCAGTTATTACATTCAAAAAGGTTATATAAATTATTTAATTCATATATTTATTTAAACTATTAATTTATATAGTCAAATGTATTCAAAAAAGTAATATGAGGCTATGCTAATTAAGGAAAAACGTTTAAAAATTAACTAAAATTCAACTATATGTGTATGGGTGAAATAAAAAATATCATTAAACTAATTACTTTATAATATAAATAGAATTTTTTTGATACTTTTAATTTAAATTAAACACACATTACAGGCACATGTATAAATATATGTTTGCACTCCTGATTTTAGATTTTACTGCAAAAGTTTGTTTCAAATACTCAATCTTTTAATTACGAAATACTTCCATTTTATTAAAAAAAAAACTTGCTGACGCATTTTTATGCATCTATTTAAAGTTGAATTTTTAAAATGAATTTGAAGTGGTTTAATTTTCATGAAATATAACCTAAACTAATAAAGTGATAGTAATAGTGAAAGATAGTAATGTGCTCTCACTGAAACACCAGTTCCAAAAAATTAATCGATCTTCAACAACTGCGTGAGAGTTCAAAATTTAGATATGAACTCTCAATTTTGTAAAGAAGATAAAGCGGCCTCTTCCCTTTTTCAAAATAGGAGATGTCATCTTTTTCATCTTTTAATGACAACCTCGAAACCTCGGGATGAAAAATGATCACCTTGTTGATGCACGGGTGTTGGAAAAACCATTATTTGTTGTTAAATAATCCGTATGTCCGTGTAATTTGTTTCTGTTTTGACGCAGCTGTTATTGACATCCAGAATGAAGAACAACTTGGCGGCATTGTTTCTACTTGGGCGCTGATGCAGTTGACTTTTCTTCTGCTCCTACTACATCGACGATGTAAGACTAATACTCGCTTTTCATCTATTTATTCTTTTATATTAAAGGAAAATCAAGATTAGCCAAGAGACCGAAAACGATATGAATTTTTTTCTTTGAAAAACAAATGTAGTCCTTTTAAGCATTTTTATTCAAAAAAAAAAAATTATTCACCTTTTATGTAAGATAGTTGATATTGTTATCTACATAGAAGATATTTGATAATCATTGTGGAGCAAATTGCTTTTTAGGTAATTAAGATAAATTAGAAAGATTTTTTTAATACTTGCTTGTGTTATGTTTGTAATTACAAGGGATTAATTTATTTTGGATATATACGAAAAAGAATAATTTCTTTTCCATAACTCCAATGTGTTACTTGAATAAATAATATATGTTTCATTTCATCAGGAATTGGAATATGGAACAATTTTTACATAAAATGATTTAATATAAGGGTATTTTTAATACTGAAAGATTTCTAACTCCGTTATTTTATGCCCACAATTAACAACATGAAAACGTAACAGACATTTCGAAAAGGATGGAATATTAAATTCATTCGAAATGTAAACTCAGTGGTAAAAGTTATAAAAATTATAATCTAGTATTTTCTAATATTTTATTCAAATATACGAAGTTGAGAAGGGTTTTACATTAATTTAAACATAAATTAATGTATTATAATCTTAACTTAATGTAATGTAATCTTAATTTGTAAATAATTAAAAATGAATTAATCTACAAATTAAGATTAAATTTTACACAAACAAAAACAATACATTTAATTACTGATATAACTCGCATATTTTGAATCAATAAAATTTCAAAAAAACATGTCAAAATAAAAATATATTATTTTTTATATAATTTTAAAATCATTTGTTTCATTGATGAAAAATTAACTTTTAATAAAAATTCATGAAACAACAGTACGATGAAGAAACTTATAAAATTAAAAGACTTTTATGTTATATAAATTGGAGAGAAACAAATTTGCAATGTATTATTATGTTCAATAGAAAAGTTTTAACTGAGGAAAATTATTAAAAAATTAACTGACAAAAGTTATTAAAAATTCTTGGTTTTTAATTCAAAGTTTATTTAATTGCATGTTCAATGCTATATAAAAACAAAAAAATAATTGATAATGAAATATATGTAAATATATATGAAATTATTAAAGTTATATTTTTGACAAATAGTTATCAGAAGTTTTTTTTAATATTTTTCAAAGAGTTTTTATTTTACTATTTAGAAAGTTACTTCAAAACCCAAGATATATATGTATATACTATGTTTTTTCTATTAAAGATTTATCTGTTTGATTTTTGTAAATTTCCAGTGGAACTAAATTGCTTTTTTCTGCTTAGATCAAAATTATTTGTAGTTAAATCTAATCAATTTAAGATTATTCAATTACGAAATACAATCTTTATTTGGACAAGAGTTCTACCACATCATTATTTGTATTGAATATATAAAAGAGTTTTCATAGTTTTAAAATTTTCGTTAAGCAAAATTCTGCTCATGCTATCACAAACCATCAAAATATTTCATAACATTTAAACAATCATTTGAAGGTACTTAGAGTGACATTCAAATAAACAAAATTTTTGAAACTCCTTAATTGATTAAATATGACGCAGATACATTCTGTTGTATTAAGTAAAGATTATTTTTTTGTTTGGTGCTATTAAATTGATGATTATAAAGTTATTTAGTTATAAATAAAAAAATTTTTGTAATTTTTTTATCTCATGTGAAATTGAAATATTAAAAAATATAAGAAATTAACATTTGGGAAAATAAATGAGTATGTATTTTATTATTAGAATTTCTTATCTCTGACAAATTATTCTCTGTCAGAGATAAGAAATTATTGTTTATAAAAAGAAGTGAATTTCTATGAAAATGAAATACACACACATTCAAAATTTTTATAAACAAAGAACAATAAAGCAATCTTTTTTAAGCAAACACACGTTTATATTCCTAAACGCATTACTACTTGTGGGCTTAGCCATAGAGTGCTTAGTCTTTTACGAATTGTTCACCTCGATAGATCTCACATATCCTTATTAGTTTCAAATTTACTTTTAAATCTTTAATGGGGCTCTATTTCTGGTGGTTATATCGCTTATCTAATAAAGCGCTTATACTCTCGATTTCTAATGTAGTTTCAGCATTTAAATCTTGAAAAATGTTGCATGGAAATCGTATTTTTTCCTCAACATTCTTGAAGTCATTGCCACTGTTTAAATTCCCATTGACGAAAAGCTTGTGTATAAATTATACATTCAATTCACTACTATTTTAATCGTCTTTATTCTCAGCAATAAATCCCGTATCAAAAGTCTATTTCTTTAAAAAAATACTCATAATCATTATTATTATCAATAAAAATCATAGCGTTTCAAAAATCGTAAAAGTGACGAATTTATCAGGCTTCTTTCTAACTATCAATAAAATAGATATTATGCTATAAGGCCTTCTTTATCTATAAGATTAAAATAAAAATGCAATCTACCAAGGAATTTCTCGTGTAAAAATGTTCTCTATTAAAAAAAAAGTGATATGACATCGTTATTCAAATAAAAATACAGTAAATAATTATCAAATGCTCTCTCTCTGTAAAGACTTTAAATAATATATTATTCTTCTTAAATGGGTGCTAAAAAATTTTGTTCATTTAGTGACTTTTAATTAAATAAATATTTAAATTATATTTTTTTAGTATAATATTAAATTATTCATCTCACTACTAAATTACATTATTTAAATAATAATTAAATGATGTAATTTGTTTAATTTACTCACAAATTATTAAATAGTATTTACATAAAAATGTATTTCATGAAAAATTGAGTAGTTGTAGAAAGGCCGATTCTGGCGCATGTTTTGCATATAATTTAGATATAAAAGATATCTTATATATTTTTAAGTTTGTAAAATTTATATTTGATAAAAATAATTTTTCCCTAACGAATTTCAAACTGAAAACGTGTTACACTTGGTAAAAAATATTCGATTGCTGTCAATACTTCAAGCTTTTTAGAAACCCTGTTGTATAAATTAGAGCAATATTATATAGATATCTTTTTCACAGTATATATAGTATCAAATGAATACTTTTTCACAAATTCTTTAAAATATAAACTTATAAGCATTTTTGAAATAGCATAATATTTTGGAGTGTTTTGTATGATTTGAAGAGTTATGAAAATTTTATAATTAAATTCCAATTCCGAAAATCAAAAGTTAGTTATTTGTATCAGTAGGCAACAAAACTAAAATTATCATAAATTTTAAGTAGTCTTCATCAAAGAAGAAAAGGAATAATCTTTAATGAAAAATAAAAGAAGAAAAACATTTAAAAAATATTAAACTAAATTTTAAGCTTACTATTGGTAAAAACATGAATAAATCAAATAATAAATGCATCATTTTGGCTCTTAAAATTTATTACTTCTAAAATAAGTTTATTTAAATGAAAATTAAAAAGTGAGAAAACTTTACTCCCAAATTCAAATATTCAATTAAGAAAAATGTATATTTTGCGTTAGTTCTAAATAAGTGTATATTAAAACAAAAAAATAAAAACTACTGCCAAATATAGATATGTAGTAATGCTATTAAGATAAAAAGAAAGTGTTTCCATTTTCTGAAATTAAAATTTTCATCATTAACTACATAAAAGAAAAGAAAATGTTTCAGAAAAACTTAAGAAAAACATGTTGAATTCAATGAATTAATTTAAAATATGTGCTTTGACTAAAAAAATGTTCGTACTTATTCGAAAGATTTTACTAAGAATACTTAAAAAGTTTTCTTCTGAATATATATATATATATATATATATATATATATATATATATATATATAATAAAATTTCTGAGTTGCTTCTGATTTATTTCCAAACATATTTTAAGGACTTTCTCTCTGTAAAATTTAAAAATTAGTTTTTTCATCATAAACAAATTGCTTGCTAATTGAATTTTTTTAATTTTTGCATAGTTGGTTTGGTAAGTTTTTAATGACTTAATTTAGATTTATTTTCGTTGAAATATTCACAACCTGATACTTTCCTTTAAAATCTTTGAGGTTTAAATTAAAAATGCAGATAATAATTTATGCAGTTTTTAATGTTTTAAAATAGTTTGCTTGCGTATATAAACATGGTACTTCAAAATTATAAATACAATTTTTAAGTTTTGAAGTATCTTGTTTACATATAAATGTCAGCTAAAAATAAATGTGTTTTCCCACTGTACATTAATTCAAAAGAAGAGTGTGCAAGACATTAGTTCAAGTAAATAAATGTTGAAAGGAATTGGACTGATTAAAAAAACGAATAAAAGCTTAATAATTCAAGGGCATTTTATATGAAAAATATCTTTTTCAGAGCAACAAGTTTTTGAAGGGAAAAAAGGTGTAAAAGAAATTTTTTACTAAATAGAAAACTAACATTTTATAAATATTCGCGGGCTTTTAAAAATATTTTAACACATTAAAATTAAAAGATTTTAAATTAAATAAAATTTTAAATTTAGAAAAACGTTCTGTTTATTGTAATAAGAGTATGTCTCCTTTCCGAAAGTATCCTTCATTAGAATTTCAATTTAAATGAAGCTCCACAGCAAATCTTAATGTTCTCTTGAAGCATTTGTTTACAAAAAGAAACTGAATTATTATTTTAGTTTATAACCTATAAATTGTTGCGTTTGTTTCTTTTGAAATACATTTCTTGATCTCCATTTCTTGTAATTAAATTCATGTTTTAATTTATAACTTAAAAATTGTTTCTTTAGTTTCTCTGCAATATATTTCTAGATCTCTATTTGTATGAAAATTCATTTACGTGAAATGTTGTTAAACACAATGGATAATTTCTTAATTGTGAGCCTTGGAAGGCGAATGAGGTTGACATTAGGTGCCGCAGTTACCATCATTGAATGCGACAAATTTTCGGCTAAAAAGACCATAACTTCCTGATTATGACAATGTCCCCTTTATCAACTGAGTGCTCACTACTTCAAACAATGTATTAATGTAAAACATTTCTCAGTGAATTATAATATAGGAAAATAGGGTAAATTGGAAATATGGGTTTTAATATGGCTTAAGTTTCTTGGAAAAAGAAAAGAAAACTTCAATATGAATCTTGTTTAGTAAATATGAATGAAATTGTTCCATCTTTTAACATTTAACTTTCCTTAACTTTATAATTAAGAAAAATAGTCTATCATTTTTGAAATTTTTGATGCAAATGTAAAATCTATATTATTGTTTCAAAACTGGTAATTACAATTTCTGAGTATAATTGCTTACTAATTTATAATAAAAAATTTCCTCCTATTGCAGAGAATTTAGTGTGTGTGCAAGTTTCAACACATAAAGTGAATTAAAATACAAAATATAGAATCTTACATACTCAAATTAAGTTTTTTAGTTTTAATAATTTAAATCACAGAAATTTATGCATTGATAATTCTTCGTTAGAAGCAAAAAAAAAAAAAAAAATATACATTCGTTTGATTTTCAATTTTTTTCGTACAATTTTAAATTTTCATTCAATTGAATTTTGTTGAGATGTAGAATTTAATCAAAGATACAAAAAATAAACTGTGCAGAATTATAAATCAGTCTTAATCTTATTTTCGGCTAAGTAAGAATTTATTCGAAAATGTTATAGCCTCTAAAGCATAAATCCGAGAAAACATATTTGCAGATAATTATATATAATTAATTTTATCGGCAGAAACATTTAATAATTTTGTTAATAAAATAGAGCTTTGTCAGATTTTGTAAAAATAAATTTAACATAACATTAAAAATATATTTTTATAGTATATTGAAAAATAAATTTTAGGGAAACTCATGGTATGTTTCTAAAGAGAATTAGAAAAAAACACTAAATTTAACATGCTTTATTAGAATAAATTTAAAATGTGTTTTGCCATAAAATAATGCTTTCAAGTCTATTCAAACCTTAATACTTTAAAAATAATTTTGCGGTAGAAACCTTTAATATCATAAGTAAATGCACAACTGTAGTTCTGGAAATGAAAGTGAATTCTTTGCCCCGATGCCTAAGGGAAAAATGTATGAGAAACTTTTAACTAAATTAAGCTTAGCTTTAAGTAAACAAGTCGCCATTTAGACTATTCAAAACAACCGAATAAATGTTTTTTGCTTATTTTGAAAGAATTTATTTTGATTAAAATGTCTAATTTACGCATAAATCAAAGATTTTTTAAAAGCTGTAATATTTTTTCATGGCTTTTTCATTTTCTTTTAAAATATTAATCGTAAACAACAATGTACTTTTATTATACGCTCATTAAATTTAAAATTAAATTATACTAATAAAAAATTATTATTTTAAAATAATAAAAAATTATTGTAAGTGATTATTATTTTGTATTGAATGCACTTTTGTTCAAATAGACTAGATTTTTGATATATAAACTACTAAATTCAGAATAATATAATTCACATTACATCATTTCATATGTATTTATAATATGACATTTTATTAAAAAAATGAGTAATTTACAAAATATTATGAAGATATAGAAAATATTTACCAATAATTTTCAAAAATGTTCCATTTAAATTGAATTGTAATTTTTTTTCATTGAATGCTCCATCAAACTTCTGTAGTCATGGAAAGTAAATATATTCAGAAGAAAAAGATATATCTATGAATATATAAGATAAATACTTAATTAAAAATATATGGTAAGTTTTGCATATTTAAAGATATTAGGTATGCAAAAATTCATGCACGTCTTAAGGAAAATAAGCAATCAATTAAAATTTTAATAAAAGCTTTGCAATTTATTTTAAATTCCCAAATAAAGGTATTTCTTTGTTTCTATACAGTATAATTATAGTAAGTTAAAATTTAATTGTCAAATTGCAAAATGCATAGGAATTGTAAGAGTTTTTTTTAAATATTTTATGAATATTAAAAACTGCAAGAATATTTAAAATGTTTATTTTCAGATATCTAAAATATCGTTTCTCACTATTCTAATTCATACTTGAAAACTTATTTAATTGCAGTCCATTTATTTTAGCATTTGTTGGGGGGAGTGATTGAAAGTTTTCGCGGGATTCTTCCTTGTGATGCTTAAAGTTTTATAGTCCTCTGATTTATAAAAAGTTATCCTGGAATTTAAAGAAGCGATGAATGTTTCTTATGTTATTCAACAAATTTGGGTAATGCGCATCGTAGTGTTATAGTGAATGAAGTTAAAAATCTTTAAGAATAATAAGTAAAATCAATATAATAAACAGAATTTAAAAAAATTTAAGATTTAATGTGAAGATCATATAATTGATTGCCAGATGTTAAAGTAATGATATTAACAATTATAATTTGAAAAATATTTCAACGATTCAGGATAAAAAAGAAGCAATTTATCAATAAAAATTTCAAAGGTGGAGAAATATCAGTCTAAAAATTGACTTATTTATCCAAAATTAAAGTTATGATATAAATGATTAATCTTAATCATTTGTAAATAAAAAGTTTCAGTGTTGTTTGTTAAGTCACATGACATTTAGTTTTATGTGTTACTTATCATTTTGTTTATACAATTATTTTGTTATTATGCATTAATATTTGCATTATTGTCTATAAACCTTTTGAAGTCATAAGAGAAATAGATATGTAATAAAAATTATTAATAATTGATTACATAATACGTCACAATAAATTATTTGTTAAAAATTAATATAAAATAAGTTTGCATTTTGTCAAATAAATTTCAGTTTCAATTAAGAGTTTACAATTAAGATATATATATATATATATATATATATATATATAAATATATATACTTATAACTCTATTAAAGTTTCAGAAAAATATTAGGTATTAATTAATTACAACATAACTTAATGCAGGAAAATTACTAAGCACATAATTAAATGAAAATATACTGAATGAAAGTTACTAAAATTATATTCAAATAAAACTAGGAAATAAAACGAAATACCGTTTTAAGCACGGGTTTATGGTTATAATAACATAAAAGTACACAAGAAATTTTTCTTTAGACTTACAAATAAAAATGTATAAAAATATCATCCATTTCTGTATATCATAGGGTATATGTATATTTGAATAATAGTATGTCAAGAGTATAACTTTTCATAAAGTAATGAAAGGATGCAGCTGTTATTCTTTGGTTATTCTTCAGGATATAAGTTAAAAAGAAGTGAAATGCATAATTAGCATACAAAGGGAAATTAATTCTAGTCGCTGCTTTCCGAGCGTCAACCGCACAATAGCCAATTCTGATCATTTAGGTGAAAGCTTAACCCTGAATTTATGAAATAAATCAGGGTTTACTTCGTATTACACAAAAGACAGGTGGCAAGAATTCCATGATTTGAATTATAGCCAAAAAAGCAAAAAAATAAAAATCAAAGCTGAAATGGATTATTTCATTCTAGTTAAGTACATACATATATACATACATACATACATACATATATATATATATATATATATATATATATATATATATATATATATTAGGTTGGGGAAAAAGAAATACATTATTTTTACGTGAACTTTATATAACTTCTTTTGGATTCACTTTGTAAAAAGGTTTAAAACAGCTTTCATGTAGATTTTTAGGTCTTGCGCGTTACGACTGCTGACATGCGGTTAACTTCGATCATTTTTGATATTTTATAGATATTTTCGACTATGCTGTCTCCACATGCGAGGTGCATCTCTAACATCAAAAATACCCGAACGGAATCGATGAAACAAAAATTGTATGTTACTGGTTGTTACAGTCTTATATAGGACGATAAACACCTTTCACAATTTTAGCCACCCGGCTATCTTTTTCGCCGTTACAAGAAAAAAACGAAAATGTATCGAATTTTCTGTTTGTTGTCTTCCATTTTTAAAAACTTGTACTCGTAACTGAATTAATCAAACAAAAAACCGCAAGAAGATTTTTTAGTGTCAAATGTCACCTTTCCAACGAGCATAAATCTGAAATTGTTTGATTGATATTTTACGAGATGTCGATTACTTCAGACGTCTACCGAAAAAATAATGGATTAATTTTTCCCCGTGATGATGAGAATTTCTTCGTGATGATGAGGATGTGACATGCAGAGATAAAGGAATGGGTTTTATTTTAAGCAAGAATTTTTTTTAAGTGCTCTCAGGCGCAAATTGAAGTAATTACACAGGCTAGAGAAACTTTCCCAATTTCTATAATACTGAAACTAAAGCAGCAACGTTAAGAGCTGGAGATCCAGGAATCTAAATGATCGACTAATTTTCAACTGATTCACAGTTTGGCTGAAGCCGATAGTTATACTTCTTTAGTAGATCATAGAACATTCCACCCTGGAGAATTTTAGAACATTGTAGTTTGTCTATAATAACGTGACTGCTATTAGTCCTATCAACTTGAAACTTTGAGAATGTTGACGAGTTTTAACGTCAAGAAGTTTGCCAATATTTTGTAAAAATGGCTTAGATTTTATGGATTTTATTTCTCTGTTCTGAAAACCGTTAATGTCACAGAATTAAGAATATTTAGACAGTAATTTCACAAATTAAACAGTAATAACACATTAAAACGAGAAATTAAATAAAAGTATTAGATAATTATATAAGTATTTATATTATTTGTATTTTTCGTAATAATATATATACATACATGTAAATACATATATATTTGATGAAAGTCAATTCCTACTTGAGTGTTTCTCTGAGGTTTTTTATTTATATTTCTTCCAAAATAATGGAAAATGAAATATTTAACGATCAAAATTGTTTTGGTGGTTTTTCAAAATATTCGTCAAGAGCCAATTTTACAAAGTACTTTTTACGACTTCGATTGAGGTATCTCTAAGCCTAATGTCTGCCTATAGCATCCCGTCTGATATTGTACCGCTATGTTAATATCCTATACAAGATGACAAGCGATTCATCTATAATACAGACATGATACTGTAATTAAAATGCAGTTTCTAGAACTGGGATTCATCTGAAAAGGTGACACTGACCTACTTTGTTCCTTGCTTTGTCATTGGTTGCACCAAAATCAATACCTATATCTATACAGACTTGTCAAAAGTCGTCATGATGATATTTTGTGCTGTTCAAATATATTTGCACCAGCATACATTCCTATACACAGCCCGGAATTGGACTGTACTAGTTAGGTAGAAGCAGCCGAATTTTTTCTTAGTAATGTAGAAGCGGGAACCAAGCAGAAAACCCCAATGCTACCTCCGAAAGCATTATTTCACTTGGAAGACATTGTAACCAAAACCTACTAAACGTGCCCTCACTGACTTCATGACGGATCTTCGATTTAGTCAGGATTCGAAACTCACAACTTTTCGATAATGAGAATGACTGCTACTCCAAATGCCTGTATAAATGTCTCCAAATCTCTGTCAAAGCTGCTCCAGATGTCTGTATAATAGGATATTGGACACCAGATAACCGCTTTCAAACACGCCCATTTACTGTTTTACGCTTTTTCATGTGGTTATATATTTTTACAAAGTCTATCTCTCAATATATGTGTCCTCTCAATAGTTGGTCATGATAAAGCGGAGCAATATTCTTAGGGAAATCAAAGTATTGGAAGATGGACCTGAAAATATTTTTAAAACTGTCTCTGCAGAGTATTTATCTACAAAAATATTTCTAAATTACTTGCTGACAAATGATGAGGCCATTCTCGTATATTTTCATAGACAAAGAGGACTAATCATTAATTGATCAATTGCATAACCAGGAGTTTCATTACATTATGTAGCAAATTGTATTTTAATAAGAGGTTACCAAATAAAACATTCTTAACAAACTAGCACAGTGTTCATAAAATTCTAAATCAACGGTGCATATTGAAGAAGCAAAATAATCTCTCTTGAATTAGGTAGAAGATTGAAGGGGCAAAATAATCTCTATCTATACTATCTGCTAAAGGTTCTAATCAATGACAAGAAAGAAAACACAAACCACGTGACCAAGCATCTGATTTTCTAATAGATTCAGAATATTCTCACACTGAATGAATATTATCTGTATAATTCATTCATTATTTCATATTTAATAATGAACATTAGTGATTGGTACTTTGACTTCCATTCATTATCTTCTTTACATCTTTAGTAGTTAAACCCGATAACAAATAGGTAAGGATCAGAGCTCCTTTACATTGCTATCTATCTAACTATGAAAAAGCGTGCTTACCATTCAGTGTCATTCCCAGTAAACCTATCGATTCCATATTCAAATTAGTTTGGAAATTGACCAATGCATGTTGCAATATCACGGAATGATAATCCACGTTTACGACTTATAAATATGATTTAATTAATATTTAACATACATTGAGCTTAAAATTTATAATTTTGGAAACATGAATGTAGAAAAATATAACTTGTTAGGTCGAGAAGCAATTGCATGAAAAACAAAATTTCATAATGAATAAAATAAATAATACATTAACTTTGCCAATAATAACTGAAACTGTTGGTTAGTAAATTTAATTTAAGTAAATATAGTCTTTTAAAAATAATGTATTAGTCTTCATCAATTCGAGAAATTGTATGAATTGATTTATAATTGATATTCTTTCAGCTTTTATTTTATTATTTAGGAACATTACGTTACTTATAAATTAAAACAAATCAGCTAAAACACAAATCTGAATTATCAGCATTGAAAGAATTATACATCATGCCATTAATGTTTGTCATGCAAATGCATACACAAAATTCGATACTGAAAAAGTATTTTCTAAAAGAATTATCGTTCGCATCGTCTTTTAATAATAAAAGATGTTCTTTATTCACTCCAAATTTTTAAAAGTAGCAGCAAAGTATTCCAAAAATTTGAAACAAAATATGTTTCAGACTCTTTGAATTAATTAAGATTATGTGTTTATTCAGTGACATAAAAAGTAGTACTATGTTTTGGTTTCAGACATTTTTTCAAAGAATACTTAAGAATCCTTTCTTAGGATTCATTATACAAAATAAAAAAAACTATAATCGCTAAGGAATTCTTAAACCTAAGATTTAAAAAAACTTAACACTTATTTAAGAATTTATTTCCCAGAATTATAAACATAAATGTCTGATTTCTTTTTCCATCATAAACTATGTTTTAATTAAAAAACTTTTAAGCTTCGTTTGTATTTAGTTTTATCTTGATAGAAAGAATAATTATAAAAAAGTTATTCTTTCATTCTAATTACCACAGTTCTTTATCTTTTTAAACTTCGAATTTTAAAATAAGATAAAAATGTACTGTGATTTTTCAAATTTAAATTTATTTAATGACACCTAAATTAATATAATTGAAAAAAGTGATGATCATATTCGAAATATAAATGACTTGATCTGAAATAGTAAGGGTTTAAAATAAAAATATTTTTTTATTATTGCATTCAAGGTTTTAATCCATCAAATATCTGAATTATTTGATACTTTGAAGTATTTAGTTAAAATTTCTTCACAATGCTTTTGTTTTCTTCTTTATAATAATTTTAACTGACCAAATATTTTGCAGTGAAGTTAAAATTAAATGGTAATTATACTGCTTAAAAAGTTTAAGATAATAACAGTTTCAAGATAACAAAATTCAAATAACTAATAATTTGTAATTAAAATTTTATGCAATTTTGTTTAATCTGTTCAGATATAGTATGAATGCACAAAACTAAAAAGTATTAATATCCTAGTGTTTTCAATCAAAAAACATATTTTGGAAAATTTTCAATATATTCTAAATATTAAATGACTGACGTAATTCCATTATTTTAGTTCCTAATATCTTACTTAAAAGTTTACGTCGACTCATTAAACATGGAAAATATGTTTCAGTTGTGACATTTTTCTAAAAAGTTTAGCAAATGTATTAATTTTTCCAAAATTAAGTAAATTTCATAAAGAAAAATAAAAGACATTTATTTTATTCATTCTATTCTATATTTTAATCCATAAATATATTTAACACAGCAGTTATATTTCGATTGCATTATTTCATATTAACTTCTTTGATTTTGTTTTGAAAAAAAATTTAAAACATTTTAATAAAAAATATTACTGACAATTTGTCATATTACTAAATAATATTTATAATCTGCTTTCGACATTTACAATATTTTCCCATTTTTAAGGCTTTACATTGAATTATTTGTTTTAAATATTTTAAGTTTCAAGTAAAATTGATTTGTACCATAAATCATAAAAATGTAAGTAAGATTAAGATAATAAATTGTGGTTTAAGCTTGTTACTTTGTATTTTAAGCATAAAGAATATGCATTTTTTACTGCTAGTTTTATAAAGTCAGCGTTGAAACTAAAATGTATGATATTAGAAAAAAAAATGATTTTCTTTATAAAATGACCAAGCAAAAAATTCTAATAGTATAATAAAGGGTAACAAAAAATCTAAAATCAAAATGTCCTTGTAAATGAATCCCAAAAGTAAGAGCATTTCTTTCCTGATCATATATAATCTTTATGAATATCCATGAAAACTCATAATATTGATGATGTACTGAAAATATTCTTAGAACATATATTTTAGAAAAATGTTTGCCTACATCATAAGAGGTCTGCTTGATGGTCAGACCTCTTATGATGTAGGCAAACATTTTTTATGAATCAATATATTCTTTATGTTTTGAAAATTAAATAAAATATTTTGATTGCGTTTTCGTAATTTCCTGTAAGACTCTTTGTAAGACTTAATTATTGTAAGACTCTTAAGACTTTATATTAATCTCTATAATGTGGAGCTTCCTGCCACAAAAATAATTTAATGATTTAAAATTGTTTAAAAGTTATAATGAGTATTATAACAAGAATATAAGATTTTCATAAATATATATTAAGAAGCAATTCATGTGCACTCACATATATAATAAGAAGCAACGATATTATTATTTTTTCTTGTAGTCAAAATTGTCATCAATCCATTACATTAATTATTTTTAAAGTATCATAATTTTCTTATAATTAGCATAATTAGCTTTGCTGGTAATAGAAAACTAAGCTTTGGAATAGAAAATTTTAGTCATGGATTACGTATTTAGTCTAGTTTTAGAATGTCATAATCATCAGAAACGAAACATTCAAGATAACCGTAATTTGAAAAAAAGAATACATACTTGTATATATATATATATATATATATATATATATATTATCAAACATAAAAATGTCTCAAACAAACAATTGTCATATACATTTCAAAATAAAACAAAGTTAAAAATAAATAATAATAAAATAAAACTTTTTATTTATGCATTTATAGATTTATTGTTATTGATATTACAATGAAATATAAGATTTTTTTTTCATCATGGTCATGTAGATAATTGTTTAAGATTAATATCAGTCATTGTTATAGCATCAATTGAATAAATAAATCCAGTTTATACCAACTCGATTGAAAAAGATTCTTACCAAAGGATTTTAAAAGTAACTAACTTTGTAAAACTTATGAAATGATAACTAATTTCTCATAAAAGGGCATTTCTCTAACTATCCAAGTTTCATAAAAATACCAATTTCTCTATAAAGTAAACCTTAGGAAATGTTTCTGCAAGAAAGTGATAAAATTTCTCTATGAACTTTGTGAACATTAATATATTCTTTATATTATTTAATTTAATAAGCAGATGTAAATTAGAAAACGGTGTCAAAATTTAATTAGTTTGAGTTTTTGTAGCTTGCTGCTCATTTTTTGCACTAGAGGGCTAATCAGACCAGGAACTTCCGTTTAACCACTGCAAACATCCAAATCCAAGGTGGGATTCCAACGCAAAATTTACTGAACTGAGGGCAAAAATACTAACCATTCGGCTGCCAAATAAGCCTCAAAACTAATAGGTAATAAAAACCGACGGCTAAAAATACTCATTGAACTCTCTGATATGGTTTCAAGCAAAGCAATGGTATTAATACAATCGCATGCACAACGGAAAATCGATAACGTAAGCATTTCGACATCATGTGATGTAATACGTACAGTTATTAAAAATATTAAAATTCATATGAAATGTTCATAAATTGGATTCTTGCTTAAAAATTGAATTGCTCTGGCATTTATTCTTGTTCTTAATCTTTAGCATTTTGATATATTATTAAAAAAACAAATTAATTACAAACTAAAATTAATTTTAAAAAGTTTGACGAAATTTTAGCAGTTAAATTGAGGGAAGACTGTTATTTCTCTCTAATTATCTCATGAGCATAAATATCTTAAAAATACATGAAGAATATTCAATGTTAAAAATTCAGGATTTTTTTTAACATGAATTTTATCATGGTAATTGAAAGTATTTCAATTACCATGAAATAAAATTCAAACATTTACTCCTTGTTCAAAGTAAATATTCCTGATATTTTGAATTAATTAAGATTCCAATTAATTCAGGGCATAAGAAGAAATGCTTAAATGTATACGGTAATATTTTACAAAGTATAGTTGAAAAAACTTTCTGTACAGAATTCATTACACAAAAATAAAGAGAAGGATTTCGTAATCATTAAAAGATTTTTAAATCTCGGGCTTAAGGAAATTCAATATTTATTCAGGAATATATTTCGCAAAATTTAAAATTTTTTGTTATTCCAAAAATATTTAAATTTTATGATGCAATTTTTTAGTCTTTATAAACTATGAAGTGATTAAATTTTTTTTAAAGTTTAGATCTTGTTTAAAGTTAGGAAATAATTAATGCCGAAATTGAGATTTATTTTTCATAAGAAGTACATCAGTTTAAATCTTATCGCTTAAAATAAAAATAAAACATTCTTCAAACTGAAAATTTGTTTGAGTAATTATTATTTTTATATTTAAAATATATTTGTGATTTCTTTTTCAAATTTTCTTCATTCATTCTGAAATACATCGACATTTTTTTTAAAATAAAATATTAAAATATTTTGATCCATAACTAGTTTGATTAATGAACATTTCTGCACAATCACAATCTGATTTAAAAAAGAAATTATCAAATAGCTTTTAAAATTTTCCTCAATGACAAAATCGTTTTTGTTTCCTTATGATTAAATTACTTTTATTATGATGAAGATTAAATGTAATACCAAATGCTGTAAACTATGATAACGATTACTAATTAACTGTTAAAAAATTAAATGAAATATTTTAATAACAATATAACAAATAAGGAACTAAGCAGTTTAATTTTCGTTTATTCGACATGGTGTATATAATAGTAGATCTTAAGCTGGCATAATGTTAACCCATTTTTGTAGTGCTTAGGTAAAAAAGCTTTTGATTAAAGAAAAAAAATATATTATCTTCATAATCTACTTAAAGTTTTCAGATAGTTTCCTTAAATATACTTAATTAAGCCTTTCCTGAATTAAATACTTGGATTATTTTATCATTAGAAAAATTTAAAAACAATTTATTCTTGTTACCAATAACTTAAATTATAATAAAATTAGTATATATATAGACTGTTAAAAATTTTATTTATTGATTAAGTTCTAAGACCAATTTTTAAAACACAGTTTAGTTAAAAAATATTTTTTTAAGATATTCAACCAGAAATTTGATATTATACTAATTACATTATTAAATATATTATGCTAGGTCATTTTTTTGCTTATAAATGACACATTTTATTTTGTTTTTTAATTGGAGAAAAAAGAATTTTATTGTATTGGAAAAATTAAAATAGAAAATTAATTATTTTTAATGAAATTCATAGCAGATTTATTATAAAAGTTATACATATATTTAATGTTATTAAAAATAGACGTATTTTTTTAAATAAAATTTAATTATTTTTCTATTATTTTAATTATTTTTCTAAAAAAAATATTTAATTAATTTTTAGTATAAAATAAAGTGAATTTTTTAAGAAATATCCTTATCATAAATTATAATATAATACTTTTTCGAGCACAAAGTGAATGGTAAGTATTCATCTTTTCAAAATATTTAAAAAAGTGAATTTTTAAAAAAGCTTTATTTTTTTATCTTCTTATTAAAAATATAAAAAGCTATATCATACTATATCAAATTTATAATAAGGGTACGTATTATATCCTTACAGTATAAACTTAATTAAATAGTGATAATCATTAAGTTCCTAGGAAATTAAAAATTTTACTGCGTTGAATATAACTAAACCTTGAAACTCTGTATATGTTAGGTGCATTATGAATCTTTAATGCTTTGCGAAGACAATATAGGCTTGAAACTCCTGGAATTTCAACTTTAAAAACAATTATTATATATCTTAAATTAGGATAATAACATTCTTGAATGGAAAGTTACTATCCAAGATCTTGCTGGTTAGTTTCTTATTTCATGTAACTAATTTATTAAAATATGTTTTACAAAAACAAGGTACTGACAGTATTTTGAAGAAGAGCACTAAATGAATTTATGATCTACCTTGTATCCATCCGATGTGGAGACAGATAACGAGTGAAGCGCTTGGAATTTTATTGCAGTCATGATTACAAACCCAATTCATGATTATAAAAACCCGATTTTCCATGTTATACATTCAGAAACATAGGAAACAGCACACCAAGAAGGAAGAGAGGTACAAGCGTAAAAGTTTGCAAATAAATCGTCATATAAATGATCCAATTATGGTGCCAATGTGCATAACCAGACTACCAATAGTGTTGCTGCAATTAGGAAATGGGTTCTGTATAAACCGGCTTCGAGTGGAAGATTTAGAAATATAACTACCCCATGCTGACGCCAGGAGGATTTAAGTAAGCGAAGAATATCAGGGAGACATGCGAAATGCATTTCGCACAGTTAAGTTAGTTTGAAAGACGTGTCAACATCGGCTTCAAAATCACAGGCTGTTCGACGCATCATGTTGCTCCCCAGATCTATCGTTCGGAGTGTGCCGTCAGAACATGTTGGGAACAATGGGCATGGATTGTACCCATGTGCAGAGTATCGGGTGTGAGGCGAATGGGAACATGACGAAGCGAGTTAATGATAGGATCGTTCCGCAAGCGCTTGTGTTTCACTCGAAGAGACTCGTTCCACGTTATACGTAGATCTAGGGATGCCAGTTGTTCTACAAACCATTTCCAGGAGCATTATGGAAAGGAACCTGCGATTCAAGCGCCCGTTTCGTGCATTGCCTTTAATACCCTAGCTACGTGGAATTCCATGGATAGGCAAAAGCTGGTGTTTAGTGATAAATCCCAAATCGTTTTGGGAACAGATAATAACCACGCACGGCTGAGGAGGCACCTTGATGAACAGTACAGTTCCACTCATACTGTCACATGACCCAATGCTTGCACAGAAGGCGTAATTATTTGGGGGCCATAACCTATGATATACGGCCCACTCTAGTTGTAGTACATAAAATTTTAACCGCCCAGTGTTATGTTGATGACATTCTTCGAATCTACATAGTACCTTTGATAAATGGTTTTCCAGAAGCAGTTTTCCAGCAAATTAATGTTTGTCCGAATACAGATCAATTTGCTTAAGACTTCCCACAGTATGTTCAGACTCTTCCATATCCGGGACTCTCCCCGGACTTGTTCCAGACAGATCATGTTTGTGTCAACTAAAACGCCAGATGCCGCCATGTTACTCTGTACATAGTTTGGATAAGACAGTTCAAGATTTATGATCTGTTCAAGACCACATCAGATGTCAAATCAACTTGATGTTGGACTGTTTGGCGACATGTATTGGAGCATGAAGAAGTCCGGCGCTCTGTTGATGTTGCATTGCTTCCATTTCTCATTGTACATACTGTATTTCTTTAATTGTTTTCATTTTGGGATCAAGTGAATCTCACATCTGTATGTGTATTAAATTTCATTTCAATCCCATGCTCCCTTCTTGGTGAGCTATTTTCAATTTTCTTGTGCGTATTTAATTACGTGCACCTTAAAATTATTATCTCTTCATTTTATTATTATGTTTTAATAAATAGTTTACTTAAAATATATATCTTTGCAACTTTCTATGATTTACATAGATATTTTATATCTAACGTATCACCTAGGTAGCAATTAAAATATATAGATCAATATTTAGTAATTTCAACATTTAATAATAAAAGTGGGACTTTATTTACTTAATTTTAAAAAAGAATATTTTTTTTATAAAACTAGGCAATTTGTTAATTAGGCACGTTTACATGGAATACTTAAAAATATGTCGGGAATAGTTCACGCTACATTCATTATTCATATGTATATAACAAAGAGTAATTTTTTGGTATTATTTAATTTTTTAAATTGAATGAAGTAAAAGAGTCGAAAATTAAAATAAATACATATGAAACACTCTGAAGAAATAAAAATCTTTCAGAGTATGCATACATTAATGCACTTTATGTTTGTGTTTAAAATACGCAAATATTGTGGAGCAGGGTTGATAATTACTAATATTTTTAGGAAAAAAAAACAAACAATTTTTTACTTAGTAACCATAAAATAATATAATATTTACATTTTAAAAGAGTTTCAGAATTTTTAAAAAATGAAAGATATTTAGATCTAATTTTTATTTTTATAGAGCAACTTGTCAACTTAAATTCAGAAATCTGCTCCAAAGCTCTATTTTTAAAAAAGTTTTTAACAAGAGCATAATTAATACATTTATGGTAATATCATAATATTTTATGACGTTACTTTTTTTAAAACTAATTCTATTTTAATAGCGAATGTTCAAACTACATCTAAACAAATATCCGTAAACTATATATTTTTAAAACAGCTATTCATTATAAAATCAACATAAAAGATCCAAATTCAGAAAATCAATATTTTTCAGGAATAAATTAAAAGTCATACTTTAAAAAAATCTGGTACCAAATTTTCTTAATAGAAAAATGAAGCTAATATTTTATTTATATAAAATGCTGAATAATTATAGGAAGGAAATCTGACTTCACTCTTAAAGCTTTTTTATACAATATTTATTCTCAATTGCTTAAATATTGAACATGAAACTGATCAAATATGAGTGCTACAAAAAAATAAACTATTCAATATTATATAAAACTAAATTAAATTCCTCAAAAAAAGTAGTCCTAGTACATTATCATTGTTGAGAAATACAGTTTCAAAGGAATATGTTACATTATTTTCTCTCTCTATCTCTCTCTCTCTATATATATATATGTTATATTACTATTTTCTTAATTTAGTATTATTTTCAATCCCTGAATAAATGTTGAAGTGAAAGTTAATTGGTTTCTTATGCATTTCAAATGAAATCATAAGAAAGTAAATAAATTAAAAAGAAATTTAAAAAATTGAATTAAATATTTATAAGTTTGAGATCCAGAATTAAAATAGACTAAGTATAAAACGTGGATTAATAAGTCATTAAAATATTATTATAGTGTGTAAGAAAATTTTAATAGTAGAAGAAAAATCCTGTGTTTTCAGAGCAGAAAATTGAATTAAATTTCAAATTATAGTTTAATAAATGAGCTCTTATTTATATTATTTCGTAGACCTATATCATTTCTTGCACACAGGGAGTAAATAAATGGTGACTTGCAAGTAAAAGTAGATTCCTATCCTTGCAAATTATCACACCTAAGGTGGTATTGTACTGATAGAGCTGTTTACCATGCAGACTGCTAATTAGGCTGACAAAAGCAAAGTTTTTTATCCGCATGATTTTTCTACTGATTATCAGCTGAATATTTCTGAGGTTCATAGATTGTGGTTAAAATTGATTGTTTTATTTGATGGTCCATGTCATTTTTTGCACATCAGATGTTTTAATCAGACCATAACATAAAATTTTTATAAATGTCAACCCAAACCACTAGGATTACTCTAAAAGAATCAAACTCAGAAAGTCTAGAAACGGAAAGTTACAGAGCTGACGTTTCGATTGCTTACTCAAAAATTTATTATATTCCTGAATTCTTCAACAGAAAGTATAGTTAAAATTTTATTTATAAAATTTCAATTAACTTAATTAAAATTTTTATTTAAATTTATATTTCAATTTTAAATTATATCATACTATAAACGAAGTGTCATAGTGATAGCTCTTCGTTCTCCCTAGCCACTGGTCTGAGGTTCGGTCTCCGCGTCCATATCTTTAGTGTGTCAGTGAAACCGAGTACAGTCCATATTTTAGAACTAAACAAGGGTGGTTTCACGTTAAGCTGACTACCTTAACGGGTCTTATGCTTCGCACACCAGGAAGCTTAGTCACGAAAACACATATAGGCACAGTAGGACTTGGCACTACAGGGCTATCGTGTCATGAAGTTCTTTAGTTTTGTAAAAGATTAAAAAAATTAATATATCAACTAAACAATCATATGTGGAAATTCATTTTATTTTGTTTTTTCTTTAATTCTCTCATTATAAATTATATTTTTACAGTACATTTGAATCCTTATACATTGTTATGCTGGGTTTGAATGTTTTCTTTCATATATTTATATATTTTTGCTAAATAAATTGCACTCTTCAATTCTTACAGATATGCCATGGAAAATTTTACCTTTTATGTTGATAGCACTGTAATGAAGAACTATGACGTTTCCATGGTTTTATAAATAGCAATCAATCAAAACAAGTCCAAGCAATCTCTCATATCTAAGAAATAACTACATTTTGCCATATTATCTTAGACTCTTATCGATAAAAATTCTTTTATTAATTTTCAAATATATATATATATATATATATATATATATATATATATATTATTTTAAATGAGATAAATTAAACTTCAACAATTATAATAGAAAAGTTAAGATCTTCAAATGAGAATTTCAAAAATTGTCCAGTTATGCTATTAAAGAATAGCAATCCAATTTATGGTGGAGGGATTCAACCACAAGTTTTAACAGAAAAGTGAATTTTAAGATTTTTCCTGAAAATTTTGGATAAAATTACAAAAACATCTGAGGTTTTATAAATATCAAATAATGGCTGATCATATTGATATTATAAATACTAAGGATTTCTTTTTTTTGTAATTTCAACAGAATTTCTAATTGGAGTCAGAATATCTGGTTTTCTATTATTTCTATTGATTAAATCTTATGTACAATATTATGACCAATGCCTTGTTCTGATGTTATAAAAATAATTTTTCATGACATTAATTAATAAATTCAACACCTCAATTTTCATATTCTTTTCTTGGAAAATCCACAAAATATTCTAATATTTTGTCCGAAAGATATGTTTTCGTTAATAGCTTTCGCAAAGATTTACATAAATTGAATAAAACGATTCATATTGCTTACTTTTCTGAATGCATTTTATTTGATATACTATATATATATAATACCAGTTTTTCGTAAAAAAATACCCACTACTTTTTAAATATTTAAGATATATGTTTAAAAACGTTGTCATTTATTACTCTGAATTTCAGTCCAGTATGTTTGAAAATTCAAATAAAATCTTACACATATGTATATGTATATTAAGCATTTAAAAAAGAAATGATAAAAATCATATCATAGAAAACATTTTATTAAATAACTTAGTTACGTTCGATTTTCTGAGAACTTCTGAATAAATTGAGTACATTCAAAAATAAAGAGAAGCTTCAATATTTACAACATATGCTTAAATATATGTAAAATAAGTGTCTTTTTTCAGAGAAAAATAATGTTTCAAACGATAGTGCTTTTCTAAATATTTAAAATAAAGTTCTGCATACAAAAATATTAAAATTTTATTTAATATTCTAATCTAATTATTATATTTTAGATACAAAATCACTTGTTTCACATTTAATATATGCAGTATATATTTACCGAATTTTCTTTTTATAATTTCATTTAAATTAAAAATAAATTAAATTACTTAAAAAGTTCAAACTATTATATTAGTTGGTATTTTTTTATTTTTCTGGGAGAAATGCTTACATTTTGTTTTTAAAAACAATGTTATATAATAATATATAAAATCAGTAGGTTATAATACAGTTTTTTAATCAATTGATAATACATATTTTAATTCCGGTTGAAAACAGTAAATTTGCTATAATAAATTTTATTTTCGAAATTATAACTTAATACAATTATATTTCATAATATATTCAATGCTATCTAATGAATGGTAATATTATTAATTGTATTGGTGCATTGCACTAACTAGTGAATGATTAAATATCAATTTCTGAAATGGGGTTCACAGTGTAGAAACCCTTGATTTGGCGTTACAATTTAATTTCTGGTAACCCTCATATTTCCAACGCTCTGTTATCCTTGATAAATTCTAAAGTTCTTATCCTAAAAAAATATGAAGAGTGTTCGTTAATTTAGCTATATTAACTTATCGAAAGGTGTGATTGAACTAAATAATTTATGCTTTATGATAAAAACTGTGAAAAATTTTTTTTTATCTTTATTTAACTTTTATGTAGAATCAGTGGTCATTTTGTCACTCACATCATGATACCTATCTTAGAATTAAAAAAATAGCAAAAAAATTAAGGAGTACAATTTTGTAAACTTTAGCTCTCAAATATGGTTGAAATTTTTAGCACACGGTAGAAGGTAATAAAATTTTACATCCTTATGAAAAGAGGATAAATGATTCATAAAATTGTAACTTTAAGCTAATTTTTTTATTTTTAATATTATTAATAAAATTTAATTATAATCATTTGTTTGTTTAATTTTTATTTAATGAATTACATTTTTTATCAATTCAATCAGAATTTTGCGTTGTATTCAGAGACGATGTATCAATAAGTATTGATTTCTTTCTTGAATTTTAAATTAAAAAGTATTGTAATATTCTAAACACTGCAATTTTTCTCATAAAAATACTTAGTATTGTTTTAAATAAATTATATCTATTGTAATCTTACCAAAAAATAGTATTTGTATGATTGCAAAAGTGCTTTACGTAAAATTTAATTGAAGTATAGAAAGTACTTTTTTTTAATCTAATATTTTATTAAGGGTTTTAGCTTATAAAGATTTATTGATGGATTTAATTTTGAAATAATATCGATAGAATATAAGATGATTATCGTTAAAAAAAGGAAAAATAAATTTTTTTAATGTTAAAATAAATTTTGTTAGAAAAAGATTAGTTTTGAATAATGATTTATCCATTAACAATAAAAAAATTGTGTTTATAAAATTTGAAAATAAATTATTCTACAAAAATTTGATATGATCGAAAATTCAAATGTTCTACTCCGGTTTCTGTAGAGCATTTTGAAATAAGTGTTGCACCTATGCATGTGCATTTGTCGGAGTAGGTTCTTCAGAGTATTCCTGTTTCCTCCCTTGTCACGCTTTGTTGTTGCATCAGCATTCTTTCTTGTACCAGGTCCATATTTGGGCTCCATCAATTAGTGGAAGCAGCTAGGTGGGAGTCCATTTAAAAGCAGGGATCAAGCAGAATACTTAACCAGCCAATCACTTCACTTGGAGGACACTGTGATCAACATGTCCCAGCCAACTTTTGGGAATACAACGGGCCTTTGGTTAAGTTGGGAATCGAACTGACTACCTTTCAATAATGAGAATGACACCCTAAGCAACCAGGCCGCTGAGGCCATTTCTTTGCAATATTTTTCCTGTTAGGCCATTTAAGAGATAGATATAGAAATGTTTTATGAAGGATTAAGGCGATACAGCTGTCCATAAAGTGATGTCGAAAATTTCAGTAGTTTAGAAATTAAAAGGCGATATTAATTTATTAAATTATATTTCAAATAATTGATAATTTAAACAATGTATTCTTAATAGTGTTTTTAATAATAAGAAAGCAAATCTTTACATGTAAAAATGAAAATTGGATTTAAAAAGTGAATAAGGAATCAAAATACAAAAAATTTAAAATTTAATACCAAAAATTTGAAAATAAATATAAAATAATTTACTTATTAATAGATTTTCCCAAAATTTTTCTATTCAAATTTTCAACAGTTATATAGTTTATACACACACACACACACACACACACACACACACACACACACACACACACACACACACACATATATATATATATAATTATTAGGCATTATTTATATTATATTTATTTTCTTTGTGATTGTTCCTATATTTACATTAGCATTCATTCCTAGATTTTTATTACATGATATAGATTAAGAGTAATAAGAATTATGAAAAAATTTCTATTTTGGCAACCCTTCTAGTATGTATATAATTTCTTTTTTAAAATTATTAGGTAATATTTGAATTGCATTTTATAATTTATATGTATTTAAAATGATAGTAAATATAATCCAAAATTTTAAGCAATTATTTTATGTCCTTCATAATTAAAAGAATCTATGCTGAAGTTATATGTTATTGTAAGTGGTTTCCCTAGTTATTACAAAACAATATTATTAAATATGTAAATAGTTAATTCACTTTATTCGATTTTTTATCTGTTAGGAAATGTTTTACTGTAGTATTTTTTTGTGAAATGGAAATAAAGAACAACAAAAAATTATAAAAATACAAGTTAAATTTTATTTTTACTTTGAAAATCAACATATTGAAAAATAAAAGAATATAATAGATAATCTTACAGATAGAAAACTATGAAAAACTACTCGAATATTTAATCTAGATTTTTACAATGTTTTTAATTTAGATTATTTATTTTTATAATAAACTTTATGACATCATAATGAATTTATTTTTTTTTTACTCAAAAGGACAATTTTTGCAAGAATATAAATTAAAAAGTTAAACATTTTTCTTCCTTAAGTAAATATTATAATAAAAATTTAAAACATAAACTTGCATTATTTAGCTATTTATCTGTATTTCTCCATAAAATTAAATTTCTAAAATACTACTAAATTTTTAGTGTTTGTGATTGGTTTTTATATATTTAGATGAAATTGAGCTCTATATAAAAGAAACATCATTTATCAAACAATTTACCAAAATAATTTTATTATTTATTAACAAAATATAAAAGTTAAATACAAAAAAATATAGAAGTATTTATGCTGATCGTCATTTAAATACTAAACAAACGATTTTAACTGATGTCTATTGCAGTAGAAAAGTTTTTTATTCCCCCTGAATACGAATGGATGTTTAGAATTGAGATTTTATTTTTTGCGCTTACAGACCCCTTCATAAAAAACAGGTTCTTTTCTGTACATATCATTCTAAGCACCGATCAAATGTTGAAGTTTCTTCAGTGTTCTCCAAGTCCCAGTTTTCTTTAATGACATAAAAATATTTAAAAGTGTCATTAAAATTGGCTTTCGTTTGATACTTGATTTCATAATGTACAATGCATTAAGTTGATGTTTTATAAAAAAATTTGAAAATGCCTATTTTAAATATCTCATTGGAATATTCAATATTTTATAAAGTAAGTACACAAAAGCATTTGATATTAAATAGGATAAGATTAATTTGCCATCTGGTGCTATATATGGTCATCAAAAACAAAATGATTACAGCTGCAATAACTTTTGCTTTTAAAATATCAATGATTATAAGAGGGGTAAATAATTTATGCAATTCTTTGTTGATTTATTTAATAAAATTTTATTCCGTCAAAATGTATTTTTTGTGTTCCTTATACTGCTCCGTAAGAAAAAAATATAAGAAAATGCTACAGATTTTTTTTTTAAACAGCTCGTCTCTTAAGCATTTTTACTTATTTTCTTATTCTATGAAAGTGAACATATGGAAAATTAATAAAAAAATTCAAATAATATTATTTTTAAAATAAGTTATTTTGTTAAATAAAAAATTAAATGACTTCCAGTTTCAAGCTTTTATTGTAATGGTATTCTTCAGAAATAATGTTTGAGAAGATTAAATAATTTAATATAATAAATTTTCTTACTTCTTGAATCAGATATAACTTGCAAACTTTGAGAATTTCTAATTTAGGAATGAAATTTTTTTTAAATATTTATATTAAATTAGAATGCATTCGTACCTGAAAACGTATTTCATTTTAAATTTTCTTTCAAACTATGGTGTATTTTTCTTATGACACGGATAGTTTCGTTTCATTATTTTACACTTAAGATTTCAATTTTCTTCCAAGACAGGATTTAAGTGGGGAAGAAATATGTAGTCTCTTTATAATACAATGAATGCTTTTAAAATCTTCTATTAATCAAATTTCTCAGCCATTTTAAACATAACGTGCCCCACAGTAATACATCATTACCTTTTTTTTATAGTTTCATCTTCTCTGGCTTCAGTTCAAAATCTGGATTTCCTGTTGTTGGAATGAACCTATATGTCATTCAATATGTTCAGGATTAGCCTTTTCAGGGCTCAGAATCAGTGTAATTCTGGGTGTTACTACTGAACTTTCTTTATGTGCTAATTACATACTTAACCCTAATTTGTTCATTTTATGGTAAAGACAGTAAATAATAGTTGTATAATTACATTGAATTGCAGAAAATAAATCGTGATTAGCGCTTAGATCTGCAATGGAGTAATGGGCAAAAGAAAACCATTACTTTTATTCTGATCTAAAAAGAACTGAAGTGTAATTTAAGAATTAATTTCTATATGCAATTTCAACTAATTAATTTTCTAAAACTATTTGATAAGAATTATATTCATTAGTATATTTTAATTATTAGTCAGAATATGTTCGAAAGTAAAAGTAGGAAATTATACCTAAAATCGAAATAATTGATAAATTATGTGATAAATAATAATATCAAAACAATTATACACAATTTAAAATGGTTCGTAGTTATTCTAAATATTTCCTATTCTACAAACAAAAATCAAATTTCTTATTAGATCATGTGTTTCCGTCTTTTTTTTTTCGTTTTTGTTAAGATTACACGTTAGTTAGATTCTTTTATAAATAAACAGTTACTTTTATTTCTGCTTAAATTATTATATAATGAGCAATCCCGTTATCTAAATTTCGAGTTACTAAAATATTTGTAGATCAAAATGGAAATAAATAATTAATAATAAAATAACTTTTTAGAATTCTCAAAAAATAATTTTAATAATTTTATTTTTCTAGTTTTTATAAATTTTATGTTTCGTTACAAAAGTTAATAATATTTAATATATTAGGTTGGGGAAAATGTTATCCATGATTTTTTCGGTAGACGTCTGTAGTGATCGCTATCTCGTGAGGTATCTATCAAACAATTTCAAATTTATGCTCATTGGAAAGGTGACATTTGACACTAAAATATTCTCTTGCGGCTTTTTGTTTGATTAATTCAGTTATGAGTACAAGGTTTTAAAAATAGAAGACAACAAACAGAAAATTCGATACATTTTAGTTTTTCTCTTGTAACGGTGAAAATGCTAACCAGGTGGCTAAAATTGTGAAAGGTGTTTATCGTCCTATATAAGACTGTAACAACCAGTTACGTACAATTTTGGTTTCGTCGTTTCCGTTTGGGTATTTGGATTCTAAAGATGCACCTCGCATGGATACAACATCGTCGAGAATGTCTATAAAATATCAAAAATTATCAAACTTGACA
>JAPDSC010132073.1:0-28074 GCA_026290005.1 Latrodectus geometricus | reverse complement strand
CTATGCTTCCGTGGTCTCGAACGTGGGTCAAGATATCGAGCTGTAGGGTCCAAAATCATAACCAGATGTCGCTAGTTGCGAGAGAGCATGGCGCATGTTCCCAGAGAGTAATAAATACTTAGCGACACTAGTTAAGTGTTACATTGTAATAAAGTAACAGAGACTTACTTTTGCTTTGCGAATACGAGCAGGTGTTCCCCCTATTATTGTCTTCACGTTATACTGCTTACTAGTACGAGAAAGTACTACACCAATATATAGATATGTCTTTTTATATATTGCTATTTGTTGAATATATATATATATATATATATATATATATATATATATATATATATCTGATAGAAGGCGGTACTTTTACACAAAATTAATTATAATTAAATACCTTACTGCCAAAAGGAATATCGTAGGAAATATAGGTTTGACAACAACATCCTTTATAGGAACAATACAAAACAAATCATTAATAAAACTAAGGAAATGAATGTTATCAAAGTTTGTGTTTCGGAAATTTATAAGAAAAGAGTTAAATTTAAAATTTTTCATATTTTTAATTTCCTTATATCTTTATTTAGAAAGATCATGAAATAAATTCTTAAAGTTCTGTCTATTGTTATGTATATCATCCAAAAAAGAATAGAAAATTTTACAATCACTTTCATTTAGTTTTATAATAAAAGTTTTGCAAGTCAGCCACTTATAATTTTCAGAAAATGAAGATTCAAATTAGAAAATGTTTTCAAATAAAACTCAAAATTTCCAAATAAGCTTTTTCGAAATGAGCTTTCTGTAATTAAATATATCATTTCTAACAATAGCACTGAATTTTTAGATTTACTCTTAAATATATTGAAAATTTTACTACTTATGTAGATGTTTTCGATAAAATCAGTCAATTCAGTTTTGAAGTTAATAAACTAATCTCCTGAAATTCCAACATTTCTTTACGGGAATGTAGTGTAAAATTTACGGGAATGTTGTATTTCATGAATTAAAACGCATATACAATATTTGCTATAATCTTAAATTCATCTGAAACCAAACTAAATGATTAACTCATCAAATTAAATAAATAATAATTTTTCTGGTCAATTTTATTTGAAAATATATATGAAGTAAATAATTGTTCGTAAGACTGGAGTAATGCATTTTTTACATTAATACATAAGTGAATAGTACCTCTTTACCCATATCCGAAACTAAATGGAATCATCTCTAATTACACAGTAAATGTCATGAGTCATGAATTATCTTTTTGAAATAATATTTTTTTCTCAGTCATATGAGAATCTGTTTGAATTAGATTTGTCCGAGACTTATACTAAATCTGATAATTTTAACATCTCATTCTTTACTATTCTCTCTCTCTCTTTCATCTGTCTGATTATTAACTTTTTAATACATGAATAACATATAATCAAAAATGATTAAGTAAAAAAAGGCTTAAATATTTAATCAAGTAGCTATGAATATTGATCCATAAAAAACAATATAATAAAATTTGCTTATCAAACTTTACAAGATTTTAGGAATTCTAAATTTATAGAATATTGTGAAAATTATAGTCAATATTTTTACAGTATTAAGCAAGGTAGAATTTTGCGTAGAATATTCTCAAAAAACCACCTAAAATACGAATACCAGAAATTTAAGAATTTCGGAAATGGATAAAAATATGTTAATTATTCAAAAAAAATTTCTTATCTGCATTTTAAGAACTATATCTTATTTTTAGAAATAGAACAACTTAGGAAAACTTATTCCACTTGTTTCTTTATATGTACAATATTATCGTTAATACTAATAAATGATTTAATTAGCAGAGAGACTACTAGTGATTTTAGAAAAAAAATTCAATTAATCTGTTAAAGTCTCAATCCCATTTAGGTCTTTTCTTGATATGTTTGTAAAAAGTGTAATAAATTTTTTGTACTGCTTGAGCATTCAGGACTGGTAATTTTTATCAGCAGTCTTATTAAAACCAAAGGAATATTGTGATTGATCGATATTTTGCTATTATGAGTTAAATTGCTACAACTAAATATAATTGTAAGATAGTCCTAATCTGGTTCTTTAATGTTCTGAGCAAGTATTTCTATTCTGTATTTGTTTATTTATAAATGTTGAATTATTTAAAAAATTTTTAGACTTGGTTAAACATATATCATTTGCAGCGTATTTCTCTGATGAAGAGACATTACTTGAATATAGCATACTCGTTGTATATATGGTTAATAGTTCTTACTCTTAGCAAATGGTTTTATGATCTACTTAAAAATATCTTATCATACTTTGTGTAATAGTTCTTTAATTCTCCCAAATTGTTTGCAAAGATACTAGAGGCATGAAGAGTGATTGGGGCTATAGTTAATTTACACTTTACACTTGGATATTTTGTATTTGCTTGATGTCCAATTTAAATCGTGGATTCCCTTAAATTTAGCCAGTTTATTTAAAATTTATCAGTAAAGTGACTAATAAACCAGTTATTTTTAAATTATGCTTAAAAGTTTCCGTTTAATATAACTATGTGATCATTTCATTAAAGGACTATTTTAATATAAGAATAATACATAGTGAGGAAGCAATATGTGTTGAGTTTCTGTGTAAATGAAATATATAAAAATACATATGAAAATCTGAAATATAAAAGTTATTAAATAACGTAAACAAATGCTTTCTTCTTGATGTTAAAATTTATTATTTATCATGTATTTCTTCCTGCTTTTTCAGAAATTTTTAGTCTGTACCTCAAAGCAATCTACTTTTATTAAGATTATTTTCAAAATTTAACTTCGAAATTTACTTCATTTAACATGGTCATACATGTTTATTAGTTCAGAAATAATTTCTTTGACTATTTCAATAAATATTCATACAAGAAAATTCTAATCTTATTTAGCTTCCCAACAGTTGAATCCATAGCTTCATTCATTTTAAAATTTAAATGAATTGACTAAATATTTGTGGATTCATTTCAGCTTGCTGTTGCATCGCATAGATTCAATTGTAAATTAACATTCAATTTTACACAAATCAATTAAAATTTTGAGCATAAAAATGTGTTCTCTGAATGATTTGCTATTGTACAAATATTTGACATCTTATAAATGCATTTTTAAATACTAAGCATTAGATTAATATAAAAATTTAAATATTTCGAACATTCGCAAATGCTAATGGCTTAATAGATTTCAACTTTTTCGATAAAGTCATATATATTAGTAGTGTGTGTTTGCCGGAGCTGGCGCAGTGACGTTTAGGCCATAAGCCCGCCCCATAAAATCCCCACCCACTTTTAGAATCAATGGTGTGAAAGCTCCCCATTAAATTCCAACCCCCTTTTAAAAACAATGGTCTCCAACCCACCCATTAAATTCCAACCAACTTTTTAAAGCAATGGTCCCCAACCCCTCCATTAAATTTCCACCCACTTTTAGAATCAATGGTGTGAAAGCCACCCATTAAATTCCAACCCCCTTTTAAAAACAATGGTGTGAAAGCCACCCATTAAATTCCAACCCCTTTTCAAAAAACAATGGTCCCCAACCCCTCCATTAAATTTCCACCCACTTTTAAAAACAAAGGTGTAAAAAATCACCACCCCCTTTTAAGAACAATGGTGTCAGAGCCAACCATAAAAAAAACTGAACCCGCACGCAAAAAGTCGCTGACCCGGAAGGGTACCCCCTAAGGAGAGCACCCCCTTTTTCTCTTATGTAAGTTATTCAATAACAAAGGAGAAAATAAATACAATAATTAAGAACATTATGTTATTTTTAAATATTGTATACCATCTGTATTAATATGTAATAATGAACATGAATTAAGCATATATCAAAAGCAACGTACCTTTTTTAGAACCCTCGCCCCCTCTGCTTTTCTCATCTGGGAGTTGGGACCCAGCAACGCTAGCATTTGACGAGGGTATACCCCCGGAATATCATGAAAAGCAGTATGGAAACACTTTAAAGATATTTTTAATAACCATTGGCTATTAAAAAATTCAAGCTATGTTTTCACAATTGCGTAAGTTATCTTCTAAAGAATGTATGCTGATTGAGGAGTTATCAATTTCCACTTCTATTGCTTTTAAATTTTCACACATAGTTTTAATTCTAAATTTTAATTTGCGACCTTTCTCACGCAGCTGACGTCTTTTATGCTTCTCTTGAAGAAGTTTTTTTTCCAAATTAGTAACAGAAGCATTTGATATAGCAATTTCATCGAGAAAGTTTTTAACTCGATCCACAGCGAGTGCAGATGTTGTCTCCATAATGCCTTCCATGATAATGAAATTGCAACGTCTACATAAATGAATTTGTGTCGTAAGCGGAAGTGCGTCACCGTCCACGAAATAATAAGGACGGACGGCTGAGACGCGACGGATGGGTTAGTCTTTTTTCAACTTTTTTGGGAACGCTTTTGAAGTTGGAACGCTTAGCTCGGGACGCCTGAACTTTTCAAGGACAACAACTCTCGTTTCTCCCTCGCTTTCACTCTCGATAGTATTTTATTCATTTAAAGAAAACTCGTTAGTATGTAAATAAACAGAGATGGAAAATATATACGACTTATTCGGTGATATGATAGCACTCTACGGGGATGTGAACTATAGAATGACTAGTTTAGCAAGAGTATGTCAAAAGTTATTCTTATGCATAGAAGAAGAAGAAACTTATAAATATCAAGAAATTCATTCCTTAATTTTAAAATATGTTATTCAAATGCATCAAATATTGCATGAAGAGAAGAACAAAAATGTTCGGAAAATGGGGTGTGATATTTTATCTAAACTGAACAAACTTCTTTAGATTTTAATGATTTTTAAACCATTAAAATCACTGTTCGAACTGAAACATTTGCGCTGGTTGAGACTTCCCGACATCTTTACTTCCTAAATACACAAAGAAAAGAGGTTTCAAATCATTGAGTTTTAAATAATCTGACGCCATTTTATCACATCTTTGCGGTAAAGATACAAGACAATTAGCCAATTCTACAACTATTCTATTTCCATATCTTGTAGTTATCTGTTTAACTTCAGTAACAGGATATTTTTCATGGATGTTGAGTTCCCTCATTTTCTTGAAAGCCTTTCTTTCTGCTCCATCTTCAAATGAACTGAGTGCGTTTAATTTATTTAATAATTCCATTTTGCGTTTATTATATAAGAAAAAATTTTCATTTCTTTAAATGCGAAAAATTAGGAACTTATCTACACTCATAGCTTTGATTTGTCTCTTTTTTAATGATTCTATCTCCTCTGTATTCAATGTACCTGTAGGTATGTGAATAAGTGACCCATTCTCTAAACGAATTAAAATTTTATCAGTGTGGACCGCAACTTCAGAAATCAGGTATTCCCGGTCCAGTTCTTTATAAGTTCTAATATGTAAAGAATTAAGTTTTTTCCATTTATTTATGGAGCTAAAAAAAATTCTAACTTTTCGATGTGTAAATAGGGTTTTAACTTACATTGTCCTCCTGTCAGTACTGATAAAGTTAAAACATCATTCTGTTTCCCATACACAAATAAAATGATTGATTCTTCATTGACACGTATTTCCTTATCGAGAAGGAGCTCTTTACCTTTCTCTAATCGTATCTTTGGTTTCTCATTCCTGTTGGCACAGGCTAAGAAAATTGTTACCTTCATATACATTTCATGTGGTAGCTTTAAGTTTGAGTCCAAAAGCTTTGAAGTAAATGTATTGAACGGGAAAGTTTTGAAACCATTACCTATAAACTCTACTCCTCGATCTGTGGAAGCACAGAATGTCTTAGTATCAACATAGTATTTATTAGCACAATCTGTATCATATTGAGGTCTTTTCACACCTGAAATTCTTTGATTGTGAGCATAATAATTTTTATTAATTTTATTCCATAGAATACAGTAATAATCAAGATATTTTTTAGTAACAACATCGTTTACCTCTACAGGCTCCTTGACATTTGACACTATTTTATTGTTAGCATCATAACAATCATCTTTTAGAATCAAAGCATTAGTTTCAAAATAATGTTTATTGACACCATCATGCTCAGCTTTTGGATCTGCAAGATTTATAATCTCTCTGTTTTTAGCGTCATAAACACCTTCATGGAGTGTTAAAGCATTATTTTCAAAATATCGCCTATTCACAACATTTTTCTCAGACTCGGGATCCTTTACATTATTTATCGTTTTACCTTTCGCATCAAAATTTCCTCGAGGTGAATGCAGTAAACTTTTGCTTTGTAACAGATCAACCACTGTATCTACATAATCCCTAGTTGCAGAATCGGACTGCTCAACCGGATTTAAGAGATTGCTAATTCTTTTTCTTTTTGCGTCGTACTGCTGATCATTTTCTGAAAGAATTAAACTTTTATTGGATAAATCTAGAATGGATGACTTCAAACCCTTCCTACATCTGTCTACATATGTCTTTGTTGTGACGTCATTATTTTCCGTAGGTTCTCCAGCATTCCTCAATATCTTTTCTTCCATATCGTAATTACCATCGTGTGTCAGTTTAAACCCTATTCCTGGAATACCAGGAGGTCCTTCTTTAAGTTCTTCCTCAAAAAGTGGATAATATGCTGTCATTTCTTTATTTTAATACAATTAATTTCAATAGTCTTCCGACTATTAAAATTAAAATACGATACTACATTTATAACTTTAATGTTTTGATCATGGTGATATCTTGGTTCTTTATGTTCAAGTAACATTTCTTGCGCTCTCGTAAGATGAAGTAGAAAACATAGTTTTTGGTGGTGTTGTTCCTCAACCTCCAGTTGAACTCTATAGTCAGGTTGTTCGTGTCTGTATAATTTTCATGGTGAGCTAGATTGAAGCAAATGATTGGGTATAATTTACCGAAATTGGAATAATTGACCATGCATCCCGTTTCTGAATTAATGGTGTTGAGTCCAGCTTCCAAAAGAGCTGTGTACAGCCGATTGTAATCACCTTTCTCAAAATCCATCATGTAACTTACAGTTGGAACCCTTACATTATTAACCATTAGCCAACATTCCGTCATATCTAAGTTGTCGAATAACATGTTGTTATGTTTTGCATTTTCATATCTTTCAGTGTATTGTGGTATGACGTACAAGGATAATACTTCATCTGAAGTAGCATTTATGGAGTAAGACCCGCTTGAATTCTTTAAGAAAATATTCGACTTGACAATGCTGTGTTGGTTCCAGTTTATTTCCACAGGCTTATCCGATAACCTTAATTCGTTAAATTTTGCAGCAGCTGAATTCTTAAATCTAACATAAGGAAGCCAAAGTGATAAATCTTCCACTACTACCTTGTAGTCCTTATTTTGCTCATCTGTATACAGCATATTCTGACTGTGATTTCTTTGAAACTCAAACTTGACTTGGAACCCTGTGATGACCTTTTTGTATTCATTGAAGAAATCAAATACGTATTTTAAGGGTATCCATATAGTAACAATTTTGCTATTTTGAGTAAGTTTGCATCGTTCTTTGAATCCTTGATTAAACTCGTCGTTCGTTCCTAATTTTTCAAAAAATTCAGTTATTTTAGTTGCGTCTACCAAAGTCCCATCATACTTCAAGGGTTTTCTGTCCGCTGTATCTGACGTATCTACGTAGAAGAGCATATTGGTAGCTTCCGAAGTAGAATAGTCCGGAGTGAAGTGAATCAGACCTAACACATGTCGCATGAGAGCAGAATAATTAATGTTGGTTTCGATTTCAGTGTTCCCTAATGTAAACCTGTTAGCGTTTATTAAACCTCCTCCATTCACGAGAGCTACATTATCATCCGCTATTGCAGTTCCATTACTGTTAACAATTTTTAGCTTTTGCTGTAAATATCCGTTAGAATATAAGATATTAGAGTTAGTGTCTTGTATAAAGAAATGGTAAGTGGCATTTTCAGTAGAACTATCGCTATTTTCATGCCTCACTTCCCTATACTCGAGACTTTCGATGTCATCATCGTAATAATAATCGGTGTTGTTCAAATCAAATATTTTATTCATTTCGTTCATTTATTATAAAAACAATTTTTTTTTGTTACTCTTGAGACACTTCTTAATTTAATAGCTATTCTGCTATTAAATCAAATCTAAAGAAACTTCAGTCCAGCACCATGTTTTTTCTTCTTTGAAAATATCTCATTCAACTTATCATGGACAAACTGTTTGGCTTTACCTTCTAATGCACTTGGCTGCATTAACATAAGGGCATCTGAAAAGAACCCTCTCCCTTGTATCTTCTTACTCTTCCTTCGAAGTCTATGTTTATTCATTTCTTTATTTAGAGGGCAATAAAATTGTATTGCACTTCTTGCTTATTGAGGGGAATTAAATCACCTCTATGATTCGTTATTCTCATTCTGATTCTGTGAACACTCTCCATCCGAACAGGAAAGAACAGAGGTTTTTCAAATGACTTTATGATTTGACTGCCTGGACGATTAACATTCGTAAAAGAATAGATTACGTTTGAGGAGTGAAAGCCGTTGATGTAGGCTCCCTCCGCGACATCGCAATGTATATAAATGTTATCATTCCCACCGGATAAGTCGGCAATATACTTTCCAATTTGTTCAGACTCTTCATATATTTCAGGTTCGAAACCTAACAGTTTATGCAGGTTTTTGCATTTTGTTAAATCGATCTTATACCCGTCTTTTAACTTGATGGCTATTCTTTGCCGTTCCTCAACTATACCAAATAGAATTGGCGGATCATCCCCAAAAAATTTCAGCATGTAACGGTTCAACCCCTTAACAGTATAATTTCCATCCGGTAGAGACAGCTCAAACCACTGATGGCTATCATAATATGAAAAGGTCTCATCTTTGATATTATCCCAAGAAACGTACATTGAAAAGGACTGAAGAGCGATCTGCTTAAACCTAAATGGTCTGGAATATTCAATTGTAAAGTCTTCTGACTTTTCAGAGTTTTTCGAATCTAATATTAATAACACCATTTATTTATAGAGAACATTTATTTCATTATGGTCACTAGGTTCTTGGGTAAAAGAATACAAGACATCTTCAACAGACTTACCATTGTTTCTTTCACTAATATATTTCATACAAAAGTAACCACATTTGACAGAGGCCGGGTGTTGTAAAAAGCTTGAGTTATAACCTATTTTTTTCCCAGAACTTTGCAGATATTTCTTAATACTCGTAGGAATTTTGTAAACATGTTCTCCAAAAGGATCAAAGTACTCCACGAAATTGTTATTAGGGTCGTTATAGTAACATACCCAGTGTGTACCAGGTCCTGTTGCTATGTCCAAATTAATAATACCGTTCTCGAACCGTCTCATCTTTTTAGGCAACAGATCCGAAGTGAAGACACCCCTAAACCCTCTTTCTTGCTTCATATTGTCTTCAATTACTTCGTTGGATATTCCCAGTTTTGATAGACTCCCTTTCCACGGGGTTTTTTTTGAGCACAACCCGATCCGGAAATTTTATCCAAAGCTTTCTTTGCTCCCCATCCAGCTGCCCCACTTGCGGCACCTAAAGCCAACGCCTTAGCTCCGGCAATTAATGCAGGTAAAAATGGAGCTAGAAAGGGAAGAAAGCCACCTGTTTTCTTGAGTTGTGTCTTGCTAATAGTAATTCTCTTTCCCTTCCCGATTTGAGCTATTTGTGTTGGAGTTAAGTACATGTCATAGTTAGAAGGTTTTGTCCTATCTATTTGTAGGGAAACTTCTTCTCCTTTCTGGTATGCAGATTTTAATTTAGCAATCTGATGATCGCTTAAGTGTATTTTGGTTTTGACGTAGTTACTCATTTATTTAATAAGAAATTTTTATAGTATTCTTTTACTTGTTCGTTGTTTAGAGTTCCTTCTCTTAATAACGCATCCAGTAAATCAACGACTTGAGTGTGCAATTTTTTACTCTTGGATCCATTACATATTTTATCGGTGAATCTAGCCAAAATTTCCAGTTTATCTTCCACTCCTTTACCGAGGTATATTTCTTTTCTTTGTAGGTCCCTCAACCGCTCTCGATAATCCTCTAAGGTAATCATATGTTCTCTTAAATAATCAGCTTTAGTTAATAGTTTATCTTCTCTTTCTTCATCCTTTTTGGTCATTCGAGCAATCTGACTCATAACGTTTCCTTTTTGACGAGCCAATTTTAAGTAAGTACTCTTTACTCTATTGATAACTTCCTGCAAAGCATCCTTGGACTCATTGTACAACTTTGAAGGACTTGGAAAATTATTTTTCTCTAAATACTCTATATCCAAATCTTTATCAAAATAGAAGATATCTGGAGTCTCTGGAGTCGCTGGAGGCGGTTCAATCGCAAGAGGAATCTTATCAACAGCATCTTTTATAGCCTTAAAATGCTCCTTTCTAGTAACATCTTGTTGTTGAAGTTTCTCGGTCACAGGCTGGTGAAATTCAGACAACGTTCTCTGCAGACCTAATTTTTGTTCAAGATTTTGTTCGTTGTTCTTTCTAATCTCCGCCTGAATCTTAAACACTTTCAAGTCATTCTTAACTTCTTCTCTTAGCCTCTTATTTCGCTCTTTTTGTAAAGCATTCATTTATTAGTAAGCAAATTATTTTTTACTGGAAGCAAATAGGGTTTTACTGGAAGCAAACTATTTTTTACTTGAAGCAAAAAAGTTTCACATTAAATAAAGATGATTCCAATTGAAGATTATACCGAACCAGAAGAATTAGCTGATGCAAATCAACATTATTTATTACCGAAGCACCCTTTCAGACTTTTGATCGCTGGAGCTTCAGGCACAGGCAAAACGAATTTATTACTGAATTTCATTTATGATTACCTTGAGTTTGATAACTTGTTCATTTGTGCTAAAGACATGTTTGAACCCAAGTACACTAAGCTCAAAGAAAAGTACACAATGTTTGATGGTGTGGATATTAAAGATATATTAGCAAAGTATCCCAAAAAGAAGAAAAAAATTATGCTCGAGTTATATGAAAAATACGGCAAGAAAGGAACCTTATTTTCCTCGGATACAAAAGACTTTATAACAGTGGACGATCTGGACCCATCTTGTAAAAATGTCGTTGTCTTTGATGACTGTGTGACAGACAAAGACCAGAAGAGTATCGAAGATTTCTTCATCCGAGGTAGGAAGAAGAATGCCTCAATCATTTACCTCTCTCAATCCTATTACAGAACGCCTATTGTTATTAGGAGAAATTGCAACTACTTGATATTTTTTAACCTCCAACAGAGGGAGATTCAACAAATCATAAGGGAGGTAGATGGCAATCTAACGAAAGAAGAGTTCAATCGATTGTACAAAAAGTGCATGCAACAACCATATGATTTTTTTATGCTTGATTTAGTGAATCCGGCCTTGAGATATCGGAAAAAATATTTCATCCCTATAAATAAAGATGGAAGAATACTTACGGAAGAAAATTTACGTGTATAGAAAGAGTTACCACCATTATCATAAGATAAAGATTTCACTATCCATTACAAAGTTCCTTTGCAGTTCATTGGGCTTATCCGCTTTTGCGATGGTACCCTTAGCCGCTCTGAGCTTAAGTGCTGGTATAGTCGAAGTTATCGAAAAGTCCATGAATATCGTCGAAAGGAATGAAGAGTATAAGCAGTCTTACAAGTTTTATAAGCAGCTGCTGAATTCATTCAAATCAAACACATTATCAGAAGAAGAGGTGTACAGCAGAGAGGATGATTTCATCAATAATTCAGTCTACTTACCCAGAGAAAAATACATGAAACAAACCCAACTGAATGGCTATGAGTATGTGAGTAAATAATTTTTTACATATAAATAAATGAAGAAAGGAAAAGGAGTTATAAACTCTGCAATCAATAATTTACCGTTTGAAATGCATCTACCTGGTCACCAATTTACAGGGCCAGGAACTCAATTGCTCAAAGGTAAAACTAGACTAAACCCTGATTTAACATATAAAGAATGGAGTAAGCCCATTAATAGAGTCGATGAAGCTGCATATAAACATGATGTATGTTACCTAAAAAACAAAGACACCGAAACAAGAAACAAGGTGTGTGACACAAACATGATAAAAGAACTTGAAGATATTCCCAATCCAACTCTCCGGGAAAGGCTAGATAGAGCTGTTGTGAAGCCAATTATCAAAGCAAAGAAGACATTTGGAATGGGTTCAAAAATATACTGCCTAAAATGTAAAACCCACACTGATACTAAAGATGCAGTTCAGGCTACTTCAAAAAACGGCAGACCTATGATGAAAGGAATCTGCATGGATTGTGGTTCTAAAAAGAGTCGTTTTTTACCGCTAAAGGGGTAACTGAGGACCCCGAAAAAGTTTATTACGATCCAGAGACTGGATATTGCGGCATAAACGAACTCAGTAGAAAAACAGGTTTAAGTCGAAAAAAAGTCACAGATTTCTTACATCAACAAGATGTGTACACAAAACACAAACCACTCATCAGTAAGTTTAAAAGAAGGAGAACTTATGTCTCACACATTGATGATCAATGGCAAGCAGACTTGTTATTTTTAAAGCCATTTTCAAAATCTAATGACGGCTACAACTACTTGCTAACGGTCATAGACATTTTCAGCAAATATGGTTGGGCTGTGCCTATTCGTAGAAAAACAGGAGAAGAAGTGACAAAGGCATTTAAGAAGATATTTAAAGCGAGAGTTCCCCTTAAAATCCAGACTGACAAGGGGACCGAGTTCATTAACAAAGAGACACATCTTCTGTTTAAAGAGAACAACATCCACTGGTTCACGACCGAAAACGTAGAAATCAAATGCTCCGTGGTGGAACGATTCAACAGAACTCTAAACGGAAAAAATCGGAAATATTTAGCGGCTAATAATACCGATAGATATATAGATGTATTGGATCAGTTAGTGAAAAATTATAACAACTCTTACCACAGAAGTATCAAGATGACGCCAGTTGAGGCCAGTCTAGAAGAAAACAGTGGTGAAGTCTACCGCAATTTGTTCAAAGAAAAGGTCTTACATAAACCTAAATACCAAGTAGGAGATAAAGTCAGAATATCAATCTATAAAACAACTTTTAGAAGAGGTTATCAAGCAACCTATACAGAAGAAATCTTTGTCATCTCTGAAGTATTAGAAACCGATCCAGTCACATATAGAATAAAGGACTTAAGCAATGAAGATGTAAAAGGGACCTTTTATGAAAACGAGCTGGTAAGATATGATAAGAGGGACAAGGTATGCAAAATCGAAAAGATCCTGAAAAAGGTGGGGAATAAATATCTGGTAAAGTGGTTAGGTTATCCAGAGAGTAGCTGGATAGATAAGAAAGATTTAGTTTATTTTTAATAGCTGACAAAAGCTATTAAAAATTCCAGTTTAAAGCTCCGAAGACGGTTCGACAGATTTCTTCATTCTGATCAAGCGTTTTCTTCATTTTAGGTAACTTGAGCGGTACCTGAAAATCTCGTTTCCGCAGCAGATGAAATAAAATGTATTCTTTGCTGATTAAGTTTTTCCTCTCTGGAAACAATTCTTCATACTTATGGATAAATGTTAAGAATTCAACCAAGATCACATCTTCTAAGGGTATATTAAACCCATTAAACCATTTAGTAAGATTTTTCACTCTGCTTTGACTCCTCTGTTGCATCTTCATCATAGAATATAATTGAGCTCGATCGATAGGACATTTATTAGGATTGCATCTCAGCTCTTCATGACATGTCATACAGACGTAAAATTCATAATCATCTTTTGTTACAAATTTGTGCTCACACTCTTGAGTCTTATTTTCCATGGTCTTTGATTTGTCTAGACCAAAGAATCTTATTATTTCCATCATTTCGTCTGACATTTATTAATACAAGTCTTCTCTTTAAATAAGAAAAAATACAGAAATCAATTCAGCTTTCAAGGACCGACGAGCCATCCAACTTTTCATCATGTGAATGAGCCCCCCTCAATATTTTAAGCATTTAAAGAGATGCATTTAATTTATAAAGATGAGTGAAAATAAAACTTAGATCGATATATGTTATGAGCAAATCAAGGATAACTTTTACTATGGGTTGTTCGGAGACTTTAAGTTGGTTATTGATAAGAATACGGGATGTTTTAATGCAACAAAACTCTGTCAACTTGGTGAGAAACGATTTGTTGATTGGAGGTCTTTAGAAAAATCAAAGAGATTGTTAGAATATAATAGCTGTAAGCCCTATGAAGTTAGGCTACAAAACAACGATCCTCTGAATAAACAGATCACAGGTCAGTATCTTCCAGAGACATTTCTCAAACCAATTATTTATTGGATGACCTCTATTCGAACACTGATTAAAGAGGGGTTTGTGTATGTTATAACCACCTCTTACCTCAAACCCAGTAACATCTTCAAGATCGGCTATACTAAAAACTTTCAGGAAAGACTAGACACCTTTAACGCATATCGACATTCGAGTGAACCGCAATACTTTGTGGTCGCTTTATACACAACTTCAGATGCGAAAACACTTGAAACGGTGATCCATAGAAAGCTGGCCATCTATCGAGATGAGGGAGAGTTCTTCAAATGTGACATTGATACTATTAAAGAGGCATTTGAGCCAGAGGAATGTATGCTGGAACCATATAATTATGATTAATTTAAATGGCTTATTTTGAACTCTGGACTTTTAATGGTTTGGAGATAGAAATGATATGTTTTAATGGTTTAAGTACCATTAAAATGTTTAAAATTGAATGTACCCCCTCAATATTTTAAGCATTTAAAGAAACGAGATATATATATAAAGATGGAATCTAAAACCGTTCGGCAGTTGCAAGACTACTGTCGGGAAAATAATATTCGAGGTTACTCGAAACTTAAAAAGTTGGAACTGATTGAGCTCATTCAATACCATAATGGCTTTTCCAGTTTCCATAATGACTTGTTCAACAAGCCGAGGAAGAAGAGGGAGCTTAAAATAAGGTGCTGTGGTAAGTTATATAAGGAGTCTAGCATAAATAAGCACTTGCAAACTAAGGCTCTTCAAAACTATAAGCCTAAGAAGGCAACTACTAGTCAGGAGGATCACTTAGAAGATTTCAACAACATGCAGAGACTGCATCACATGACCATCGGCCAACTTCGTGAATTTTGTCGATCGCATGGCATTAGAGGCTATTCCACATTAGGAAGGAAGGCGGACATCATAGCATACATAGAAAGAGTATTGTTCAACCGTCATTTCACCTTTGATTCTAGCCTGTTTTCAGATACACGAGAGAGAAGGCTGTATACCGCCAAAGAAGTTGAGACGGCATTTAAGTCTCGGCTGAAGACGTACGATATCCCAAACGAACACAATCTGGTGCTTCCCGTAGATTTTTTGAACAGTGTTTCATCTCTAGTCCGCGGTCTCATCACCAAACATCTGAAAAGGTTGCATGGGCTGAAGGTTAACTTCCAGTTCCTTTGCGACTATGAAAAGGGGAAGGATGACTCACTGATAGAAATGGAGAAGAACTTCAAAACAGAAAATGAAGTCATCTTAGAATCAACTGATTTGGTGGCCTTTTACAGATCGGTTATTCAAAAGTTATTGACAGAAATGGAGGAGTTTGTTGCTAGGGGTTCAGGTTGGAAGCTTGTCAGGATTAAAAGTCTTGAGGTGAGGATCAATAAGTACAACCCACTGAGAGGATCATCCTACATTGATCTACCAAAAGTGATTAAAAGTAAGAAAGCAGTCATAAACGTACAGAATGAGGATAATAAGTGTTTCATGTGGGCAATACTCTCTGCCCTGCACCCAGCGGGAAAAGATGCCCAAAGAGTCACCAAGTATAAGCCATATGAGAATGAGCTAAAGTTTGAAGGCATTGAATTTCCTGTAAAAATGGAAGATAGGGTACTCGGAAGGTTTGAAAAGATGAATAGTGTATCAGTGAACATATATTCATATGAAGAAAAGACCAAAAATAAGGACATATACCCCTTGAGGATAACTCGAAATAAAGCAGATAAACATATCAATTTGCTCTACGTAAAAAACGAAGAAGGCAACAGCCACTATTGCTGGATAAAAGACATGTCAAAATTAATCAGCGCTCAATTAAGTAAACACGAGAAAAGAGTATACCCGTGTGAAAGGTGCCTGCTATTTTATCGCTCTGAGGAAGATCTGCAAAGGCATGAAAAGGATTGTAAGAAAAATCAGGCTGTTAAAATAGCAATGCCTAAGGAAGGTGATTCTTTAAAGTTCAAAAATTATCATAAATCATTACGAGTACCTTTCACGATAAATGCAGATTTTGAGTGTTTAACGAATAAGATGGATACTTGTGTACCTGATGAAAGTGCATCGTACATGCAAAAATACCAAAGGCATGAACCTATGAGTTTTTGCCTTTACATCAAATACAAACATGGAGACTATAAAGAACCCATCGTTTATAGAGGTCCCGATGCCACTAAAGTATTTTATGATACATTACAGACAGAGGCCCTAAAGATAAAGGGAATTTATGACGAGAAGCAGCCAATCAAGATGACTGTTGAAGATGAAGAGCACTTTCAGAGAACTGATGTATGTCATATCTGCGAGTTGAACATCCGAACAGAGCCATCACCCTATTCAAACGGGGAAAATCCAGACCACGAAAAAGTGAGAGATCATGACCATTTGCTCGACCCGTCAAAATGCGAATCAAACTACAGAGGTCCAGCGCATAACTTGTGCAACTTAATGTATCGAAACCCTTCCTTTATCCCAGTCTTCATCCATAATTTATCCGGATATGATGCACACCTGTTCATAAAGGAACTTGGAGGGGATAATGGAGACATTGACGTTATACCGAACACCGATGAAAAGTACATCTCATTCAGCAAGGAGGTGGGAGCAGAAATGGTGGAGACTGATAAAGGGAAGAAAGTCAAGGTCCCTGGAATAAAATTGAGGTTTATTGATTCATTTCGATTCATGGCCAGCAGCCTCGACAGTCTTGCGAAAAACGTAAAGGAATTTAGGGAGACAGCCAAGTACTTCCCCAAGGACAAGCTAGACCTCGTCACCCGAAAAGGCGTCTACCCATACGATTATATGGACTCGTGGGACAAATGCGAAGAAACCAAGCTGCCTCCACAGGAAGTCTTTTACAACCAATTGAATGAGTCACACATAAAGGATGAGGACTACGAGCACGCCAAAAGGGTATGGCAGGCCTTCAACATTAAGACATTGGGTGAATATTCCGATTTATACGTGAAGACTGATGTATTGATCTTGACTGATATTATAGAACATTTTAGGGATGTCTGCATTAAGACCTACAAACTGGATCCCGCATGGTACTTCACTGCACCTGGACTCTCTTGGGATGCTATGTTAAAGTCCACTGGAGTAGAATTAGAGTTATTAAGCAATTATGATATGGTACTTATGCTTGAAAAAGGCACAAGAGGAGGTGTATCTCAGTGTTGTAACAGATATGGGAGAGCTAATAATAAATACATGAAGGTTTATGATAAAACAAAAGGATCTAATTATCTAATGTATCTCGACGCTAATAACCTATATGGTTGGGCAATGAGCCAATTCTTACCATATGGTGGTTTCAAGTGGGGAAATGCTGATATTGATGTGACCAAAATAGCTGATGATGCAGGTAAAGGATACATTCTATAGTGCGATCTGCAATATCCTGAACACTTCCATAATCTCCACTCGGATTTACCATTAGCCCCTGAGAATAGAATACCAGATGGTTCGAAGCAGTCTAAACTGTTAACAACGCTGTATGATAAAGAGCGCTACGTCCTCCATTACAGGGTTCTAAAACAGTATTTGCAGCTGGGGCTAAAGTTGGAAAAGGTGCATAGAGTGTTGGAGTTCAACCAGTCCAATTGGCTGCAGAAGTATATAGACCTAAACACTCAGATGAGAACCAAGGCAACTAATGATTTCGAAAAGGACTTTTACAAACTCATGAACAACTCCGTGTTCGGGAAGACGATGGAGAACATCAGGAAACGCCTCGACATCAGACTTCAGTGCGACCCCAAGAAAGCTGAAAAGCTTATAGCAAAACCTAACTTTAAAGGGAGAACTATATTCGATGAGAATTTGGTCGCTATACATATGAACAAAACTAAAGTGTGCTTTGATAAGCCCATCTATGTTGGGATGAGTATATTGGATCTATCCAAGCATTTAATGTACGACTTTCATTATAATGTGATGAAACCCAAGTATGGAGAGGATGTTAAACTGTTATATATGGACACGGACAGCTTCATATACGATGTAAAAACGGAGGACTTTTATGAAGATATGAAAGGAATGATTGACTACTTTGACACCTCAGATTATCAGGAAAATAATAGGTATAAGATGCCAAGGATGAATAAAAAGGTTCTGGGGAAAATGAAGGATGAGCATGCTGGAAAAATTATGGAAGAGTTCGTCGGATTAAGATCAAAAATGTACGCCTGCAAGACTGAAACAGACTTGGTGAAAAAATCCAAAGGGGTCAAGAAGTGTGTTGTGAAAAATAGGATAAGCTTTGAAGACTACAAGAATTGCCTATTCAAGCAAGAGATACAGCACAGAACCATGAATCTCATCAGAAGCACAAAACACGAGATTCATTCCATACGTGTAAATAAGATTGCCCTCTCCGGGGAGGATGACAAACGACACATATTGGAGGATGGTGTTAACACATTGGCTCTGGGTCACTTCACTACAAAAAATAAGCTATGTGAATAAAAAAATTAATATAATAAATGGCAAACGAAGTAGATTGGAACGAATTTTCTAAAAAAACTCTTTCCGAAGATGTTTTGAGGGGACTGGCAGAACTCGTTAACTGGCGATATGTCTTCGAGTTCTCACCTCTGAGTGAATCATTCATAGAAGAATATGCTACTGAAGAAGATTGGATAATTATCTCTAAATACCAGAAATTGTCGGAACATTTCATGGAAATACATGAAAACGATTTAGATTGGAAAAGCTTATCCAGGTATCAAAAAATGACAGAGAGGTTTATGGAAGAACACACCAATTTCATTGATTGGAGAGCAATATCCCATTATCAAAATCTGAGTGAATCCTTCATTCAAAAATATCATGAGAAACTAGATATGGAGCTAGTATCTGCTTTTCAAACCCTTAGTGAAAATATGATGAGGGAGCATAAGGATCGATTGAACTGGCGATATATTTCACGATATCAATCTTTCGATGAAGACTTCGCTATGGAGTTCCAGAATAAAGTAGACTGGCGCTACATCTTTAAATATAAACTACATATTCTGTCTGATCAATTCTTCGCTCTTCATTACAGAAAAATAGTTTGCATATTACTAGCCGAAATATGTAATCAAGAAGCATTTATAAACCCTTTCAACGAACCGTAACGATAAAAAAAAATATTTTTTAATAGTTTTCGAACTATTAAAAGATAAAGACTTAGAATTCTTCTATTTTACATTCATAAAACAGTTGTTTTCTTCAGCTCTCATCAAGACTCTCAATTATTTTTTGAAACTTATCTTCTAAGTTTCCTAAGCGTTCCATGAATTCTCTCGTTTCAGATGGGGTTATTGATGAAAGTATCATCGATTGAAGCTTCTGAAGTTCTGCTCGAAAGCTATAAATTAATGTGATGCGAGTGCATACCTTAATCAAATGGGTTTCCTTTTTATTCATTTCCATTTCTTTGTTTATATATTTGTTGTCTTTAAATACTTAAAATACCTCTCTTCTTGCGAAGTTCTGAGAAAAAGGGGTGCTCGCCGAAGGGGGTACCCTTCCGGGTCAGTGACTTTTTGCATGCGGGTTCAGTTTTTTTTAATGGTTGGTTCTGACCCCATTGTTTTTAAAAGGGGGTTGGAATTTAATGGGTTGGTTGGAGACCATTGCTTTAAGAAGTTGGTTGGAATTTAAAGGGGAGGGTTGGAGACCATTGTTTTTAAAAGGGTGTGGAAATTAAATGGGTGGGTTGGAGACCATTGTTTTTTGAAAAGGGGTTGGAATTTAATGGGTGGCTTTCACACCATTGATTCTAAAAGTGGGTGGAAATTTAATGGAGGGGTTGGAGGCCATTGTTTCTAAAAGTTGGTTGGAATTTAATGGGTGGGTTGGAGACCATTGTTTCTAAAAGGGGTTGGAATTTAATGGGTGGCTTTCATACCATTGTTTTTAAAAGTGGGTGGAAATTTAATGGGGCGGGCTTATGGCCTAAACGTCACTGCGCCAGCTCCGGCAAACACACACTACTTATATTCATTAAATAAGTTTAATATAAAGTATAAAAAAATAATTTTTCATTATAACTACAGTGTAAATAGAAAAAAGGCTTATATCATTTATGTATTATTCAAAGAAAATTTATAAATATTAACAAATTCAATATATTATATTTTCTTGCAATTTTTAAAATTCAAGTATAAAAAGTATTTATAATTATATTAAATTTACATACACAGTGTTTATTTTATCGCCTAACCGAGGGCATACACAAAACTAAAATTTTTCCGAACTACCAAGGACCACACATTTTGAAGGATGCACACTTTTAACACAGTAAACAAAAATCTAATATAAAAGGTGTGTTCCGTGGACATTATTAAATCTCAATACAAAAATGACAAAATCTAAAACGTACAATTTAGTCGTAAAATAATAAGAAAAAAAAAAAAACAAATCGAGAGCATTCTTAAATTTCAATGAAAGTTACAATGTAAGCTTAAATTATATAATTTACGCATAAAAAAAGCGAAATCAAACCAAGGACACTCATATTGGTTACGCTGAGGTCCTCGGTTAGAAGTTGTGTATCCACTATTTTGTCATCGGTTACCTCCTCTTACTAACACACACAGACACACACACACACACACATACATATATATATATATATATTCATAGATTAATAACACTTAACTGGGTTCAATAATCAATAGTTTAAAAATCCCTTTTATTTTTTAGACAATTTGTTATGAAAATATTAAATGCATATCATAATGTTTTTCTACACAAATTTCAATTAAACATAAAATACGAAGGAAAATAATGCAATTTCATACATAATTAACATGTCATTCATAACATTGAACACGATTATTAGTTTAAAACTGTCTTATGAGTTCTTTTAAAAGATAATTTTACGCATTAGTAAGTGGGAATTAAAATAAATTTGTATGGTATTTTTAACATGCGACAGACTTCGAAAATCACGATTAAGTTCCATTTCCAAGAAAACATAAAATATCTATATAATTTAATACTAAGGATATGATTTTTATTGCAAAACTGCCTAAAAATAAATTGGCTAAATATATTTTAACCTACCCAATGAAAAACAGTTATTTCAAACATCTTCAATGTAGAAAATAATTAGTACTAATTCTGGAAATTTTTACGAGTGTTCTAATTCATCTTTATTATAACTTATAAAGAGAACTCTAAATAAAATCTTTATTTGTACAATTACAAACCACAAATCTCGAAAAATATTTGAGCAAAATTTTTCATAAATGAAGATTGAAAAATTGGTAATGGAAAACAAAAACGGATAATATCAATGAAAGTGACTGGAAAAAAAATCTAGGTGTGTTTTCATATCAAATGAAATAAAAATAAGTTAAAATTGGAAAAGTTTCGACTAAAAAATTGGAAAAGAAATGCTATAAGAATTCTTATATCTAAAACTCTATCTTGCAAATCATTTAAACACTTTTCTCATCACACCATAAAAAAAAATAAATAAATAAAAATAAAAAAAATAAAAAATTGTATCGTCTGCTTAACATATAAACAGTTTTTAACGCCTCGTCTTACTCCAAAAGAATATTAACTTCTTAAAAAAAAGAGAATCTTACGATCAATATCCGTACAATTTTAGGTAAAATGCAAGTCGTCCCATTTCATAATTGAGAGAATGTGGCCTGATTTTTGCTCATGCGTAAGAAAAGGAAATAAATATGAAAAATATACAACCAGCAGCTGATAACACTCTTGGGAGAGAAAGACGACGCATCAATCAAAGAGTTAGGTGGAGAGTGTTTCCTCACAAGCAACGATTTTTGAATTTATAAAAAGAAAACTCATTCTACAAATTTTTAGAAAGTAAAACATGCAAAGGAAGGGAAGCACCAAAGATTGAGATGCACGCAAGGGAAATTAAATTTAAGCGAAAGGCGAAAATGATAAGAACAAGCATTTTGTAATATGACATTATGCTACGTTTGCCTTATTTTGACAAAGGTTCTTAAATCACTCTTGTCCTTGAATGTAGTTTTTGTATTTGCATTAAAGTATTTTTTATCGTTTATTTATTTTATTGATACACAAGAATTAAATTATATTTACAACCTTACTATAAAAAGTATTTCATGAATGACAGTAATTTTAAAATTCAATTTCATTAATTTTACATCTATGATATATGTTTTTTAAAGTTTTAAATTTTTTACTATGTTTAATTAGATTTTTTATTGTATGTAATTATAATCTAAATATCTGCAAAAATATTTTTCAGCATATATTATAAATTTTCTTATGATAATAAATAAGTATATGATATTAAATAACAGTTTTCAAGTGTTGTTTTAAAATATATTATAAATTGATGAATGATGTAATGATTTGTTTCACGAATTTTTCTAAATATAATTTTGACCAATTCCTGGAAAGTACCCTTTGATTTATATTTTGGCTACTTTTAACTCCAAGATAGAAAATATTAGTAACAAAATGGCAACTTTAAAACTATGCTAGTTAAATTGCTAAAAAAATCAGGGTTACCAGAAATGAAATTTTATCACCAATATTTATGGTTCCTAATCTCAATATTCCATACACTGTATTCCCTCATTACATCGACTTTTGTATAAAGGGAATGGTTAAAAGAAATGTATTTTCGCTTTTTCAGCTAGAAATTTGTTGCCCAAAGCTATCCTGATATCTGACAATTGTAATTGTGATATCTGACAATTGTAAAGTAACAGATTTATTATAAACCATAATATATCAAACTCATTTTTGGCTATATCAAATACATTTTTTCCTTTATTCCCGATAAATTTCAAGAGTTTTAAAAATGGGAAGACGAAAATAGTATTAAGTCAAAAACAAATTTGAAAAAAAAACAATACTTGATGCCACAAAAAATGAAAAATTTGCTAAACGATGGAAAGAAAACAGATCTGGAAAACCTGAATGCAAGATACTAATCTTGTCAAGGATTTAAAAATGAGTTTCCAAAAATAATTATTAAGGAAAATTTTAATTTAATTTTATTCCAAGAATAAACAAAGCTTCTTTTTGAGAACAAAATTTTTTAATTTTTATTGTTGAAACGACATATCAATTGTGTCCGTTTTCTTTTCTTACAACAAATAGACATTTACTTATATTAAACGCAATTTCTCCATAAACTTATGAATAAAAAACAAATTATGCAATTTATCAATAATTCTAATAATTTGTTGTAAAATAATCTATTGAAATATAACTTGCAATTTTTAAAAAGCAAACACAAATTCTGGATTTTGCGATCAATTTTCAATATATTTTCATTAGAAAAGTAAATAAATGATTATTTGTTCGAATATGGTGTTGTAAATATACAGCTAATGAGTAATATTACCCTACAAATGTTCTTAATAATATATTTTATTTAAATAAACTATTGCTTTCCTTACTGGAATACAAATTTTTGAATACTGTTTAAAATTGCAGTTTATATTTCTCGTAATAAAGGAGAAACTAATTATTTTATGGCAATTCTGTACCTATATTTTACTAGTATGCACTTCTCTAAATTGTAAATTCACACTTTTTTGTAAGCAAATATAAAGTGCCTCATTATAAAATCCATTGTTGTTTTTAAGAAAAATGTCAGAAAATATGGTCTAAATTAATTAGAAATGTTACACACATATGCATACAAATTATTCCGGAAATCTTCCTGGTTTAGGTTGGAAAAAATTAAAGAATAAAATATATATTGCACGAATAATTATTTTTTTCCATTTTAGTTTCAAAAGTTTTCAATATCATCTTTTGCTTTTAGATAAGTGTTTCCTTGTAAAATTAGGAATTACATTAATAAAATAAAAATAAAAAAAAAACTATTAAATTGTATAGATTGTAAATTTTTTAATTTTGAGTGATTATGTACTCAAAATTGTTTATTATTATATTAACTATTAAATGTTTCGATAACAATATTTTCAATGGGCTTCACATTTGTGGGTTTACTTAATTTTGCAAGTAAGTAAATTTTTCAAGCTAGTACAAAAAACAATACTTTTATATATATCAGAGGATTTTAGAATATTTAGGTAAAAAAGCAAAACTGCAATCTTTTTTCATTAGTATTCTAATTTTTATTTCATATTATTGTATTATAAAAAAATTTCTTAGAAATATTTTCCATGCCTGACATATTACAGGTTTTTTCGTATTACGTATATTCAACATAAATATTAGAAGAAGCTTTCTTTTTCATAAATTGCATAAAAAATAAAATTTGTATTTATAGATATAGGTAACAATAATTAATAAAAATAATGTATATAGGAAATTTTCAAAAGCTGACTTTTTTCTATTTTATAAAATCGTAAGCAATATTAGAAATACCCCTAAAATTATAAGTTACTTCATATGTGTGTCAATTACCTCATTCAGATCTTGTAATTATTCATTATTGCTACTATATATAATATTATATTTACCTATAATTACTAACGTTATGTATTTTGTACGTTCACATATATGTAAATATTTCCTATATTCACATATACATATTTTTATGCATTTAATTTTCAATTCTTATATTGTTTTTAGATCTTTATAAATTACCTAATGGATTATTTTATATCTATTATTTTTCTTCAAAGAGCAAATTTTTGAAAATATGCAATCATGTACAGTTAAAACAACTTTTAATTTCAAAGTTAATACAAAAGATTAATTTTAAAATTGTTTATAAATTCATATAAAAAATTATAATTAGATAAATAAATTTATTGAGTAATGTTTTATTGAAATATTCTTATTATTTCGTTTTCCAATATATTTCAACATTGAAAAATATTTTATTAAATATTATATCAAACTATTAGTGCCTGTTAAGTTGTTTTACATATAAATTAATTTGAAAATTAAAAAAGAAAATTTTTTATTTAAAATAAAAAAATATTTTCTTTTGTTTAATTTTTAATGCTATTAAATTTTATTCGTACAAAATATAGCCATTTGAAATTGTAAAACATTTTAAAAGCATTATCAATATATAAGATAAAACATGCAAAATAAAAATATTCACTTCTTTTCGTTTTCCATTAATTATTTGTTTTTAATTTCCTATGATAAATTAATAAATCATCATATTTGATGTTATAATTTATTATTAAGTATATTTTTCACTCATATATCCGTGTAACCGAGTTTATGAGATTTATGAATTATTATGAGTAAACTTTTTCTTTTATTACTCTCTAGTTTTAAAACTATATTCTTGTAAATTTAAGAGCTTTTAAGAACTCATTATTTTATTAATGCCATTATTATATACAATTATTATACATTCATTAGGAAAATAAGTATCACATAAGTATAAATATTTACGATATAAAATATATATATATATATATATATATATATATATATATATTCAATGTTTCACTAAGACATAAAGAATTGATTACGATTATATTGGATTAAATGAAATATATTATAAAAAAAAATATTTCAATGATTTTAAATTATACAGCTTAAAAAATAAAACAAATTATTGTGATTCTAATTAAGTATATTTTGAAATTGGCATAAAATATTCTAATTGTTTGCTGGATGGTATTTTTAAGAATTATTTAGGCTTTTGTTCTCCATCGGATGTCTTATAATTTAATAATCATGCTTCCTATTGCTTACCTTTTTAATAAGCAATTTAAAAAGTTCAAAAGTCTAAAATATGACAAAATGATATTTTCCTGAAAAACACGAAATTTTATTAAAAGTACAAAAACAAAGTTTTCTGATGTTGATGGGATTATGAAGAAAATAACCTATTCATTTTCATAACCTATTGCATAGAAGAATGTCATGGTATTTATAAATATTTCTGTCCGCAAATTTTAGTAAATATCTTGCAATCTGTTTTTTTATATTATATATACACTTCTTTTCCTTTGTTTAAAATTAATGAAATAAAATTTAAAACCTGGAAAAATAATGGACATAATTACAAGTTAGAATTCATATTACCTTTTACACTCATTATTTTTCTATTAATTAATTTTTTTTTCGAAAATACTCAAATATAGCAAATAAAGTTAAAATTATTCATTTGTTAATAGTTAGTGTTTAAAAAAATAAAAACATTCGTTTAATCAAAATTCCTGAGAAAGTATCTTAAAAATGCTCAAAAATAAAAATCTAATATATACTTCTCTTGAAATGTTTATTCAGCATAATTATTTTCTGTTTTCATATTATATTTTACTTTCTTAACTTTCCCTTGCAGTTACTATGCAAATCGCAACATCATCAAAATAAATGATTTTTCTTACTATTGTTACTTTGAGGATATTAACTTTGTTTACATTCTTGTTAAAATGTATTTTTACGGTCCTCATGTCTTTAAATCTTAGTATTTTTTTTATTTACTGTTTCTGTACTGAAAGAAATCTTAATAACTTTTAATGAATGAAAGTAACGTTAAAAGTGGTTACTATTAAATGATGTAAAATATGTGTAAATGATATAATGTGAAGGTTAAGTGATTCAATGAAAAGAAAACAAATGCCTTTTTAACATGATCAATAAAATATCTTCTTTTATAATTATACTCAGGCAAATTCTAGTCAGTAGACTTCAGCTTTGAAATGACTAAATAATTATTTACATTTTGAAAATTTAGGTAAAATTTTAATACTTAGCAGATGACATTTTAAGTTCTTATTACACTTAAAAATGTATTCATAATATAGTGCAAATACGAGAGGAATGTTAATTAAAAATAATTTGTAAAGCTTTAAAATTGCAATTTTCATTTTAACTGATAAATCCTTAATTTAAATATTAACATAAGTTGCTATTTCTTAGTTTAAATTTTAAAGTATTCATGTGAAAACTCTTTGAAAATGAATTTTTTTTACACGCAAATAATATTAAATAATTTAGGTGTTTATTTTAATGAAGTACTGTTAATTATTCGTTAGCAGAAACATATTTTCTAAACCATATGTCTTTAGTTTATATCATAAGACTTAAATAAAAACTGAAGTTTCATTAATATGCATGCAAGTACAGTTTTAAACATAATATGCTGATGCATTTGTATTTAAACACAAGATGACTATTTTAAACACACATAAACACAGATGCTGATGTATTTGTATTAAAGCAGAAATTGAAGGTGTATCGTTATACCTTTCTTTTAAAATAGTTTGTTAAAGAAACTGAAATTATAACCTCGTATAAGTAAAAGATTATAAATATTACCCAAAAAATTTAATGATAATTTCATGTTAAACTTTAAAACCATACAGGCGAAAATAATAATGTTATTAGAAATTCATATTTTAACACGTTTTTGAGTTATCTATTTTACTACTGTGCTTACTTATCTATTAATTAACACCGGTTTAAGATGTTTCTCCCTAACTTGTCAAACTGATAAATATTCTATATACGTATTTTCATGTGAAAGTTAACCATCTTATAAGTAACACAAAATTAATTCAATATCTTTCTTAAATTTAACAAAACAGCTCAGCATAGACTTATTCGAACAACATAGCTCTGCTATTCATCAATTATTTACTTATTAGTTATATATAAATTAATAAATATAAAATACAATATTAAAAGATTAACTAACAAATTTTAGTATATATACACATACAAAAAGCATTATATGCAAAATCATTTAGTTTGCTGACACACTCTACGCTCAACTATATGAATTCGAATAAAAAAAATACATTTAATTTCCAAAAAAACATACATTGCTTATATAAAAAACTACATATTATTAGTTATTTTGAATACATCCTTTACTTTAGAAATTACATTTGGTTTTTGGATAGTAATATTCTTATT
>JAPDSC010132067.1:260375-314657 GCA_026290005.1 Latrodectus geometricus | reverse complement strand
TTTTCTTATATCACGATAGACTTCCTAAAAGACAAGAAAAACTAGGCATATGAAATAACTTTTGATATTAAGCACACTTTATATGTTGTAATGTTTTGCTAATGCATATAACCAATTTACAAATTGGTATTTTATTTTACAAATTGGTATTTTATTTAACAAGAACATAGATCCTATTTGAAGTGTTGCTTATTCTAATTTTAGAAAAAATATTTCATAGCAGTTTTTCAGAAGGATTTTTATACTCATAAGATTATTATAGGTCAAAACATTAAAAGTGCCCAATTATTTGTTCAGTTTTGAATTCATGCAGAAAGATGAATTTTCTCTATTTCCGTATTATATTAAATTCCTATTTGGTTTCTATGTTTTGTGTAACATTGAGGCATTTTCATTTCACACAATTAATTATGCCTATGTAATATTTCAGGTCAATGTAAAGAACATTGTGCTAAACGTGTAGAAGAGGGAGAAACTTTAACCGAGTCAATAAACCGAATAAATACTTACAGGGCTCTAGCTAGCCCCACATATTTAATTTTGACTTCAGAAGACCCGATTCTTGCTGCATTTGAATTGAGCCAGGAGATGGAACAGTTAGCAAATGAGCTGCCAGAAAACCAAGTAAGAGTGAAGAATTTTAATTTAAGTATTTTGAATATTAAATATAAAATAATCCGTGTTTCATAGAAAAATATATTTTGTTTTAAACCAGAATTTTGATCTAAGAATCCAAATTAAAAATTATTTTTTAATGAAAAAACATAGAAGTTAATTTTTTTGTTTGCATATCATGCAAATTCAATATTTATATTAAATGCATTCTTTTGTATTACGGCAAAAAATGAAAAAAACAAGGAACTACGAAAGTTTTATCAACTCGAAATTTCTCCCACTAAGTTTGCAAATGAATAAAATTTCAAAGCCTCTTAAATGCTAATTCCTATATAGCAAGCATTTCTTCTGTGCAATTCGTATAATATAAAATTGGTAGTGTTTTTGTGGAAGGCTTTTCTTATTTCATCATTGTAAAGATATAATGAGTAATATCAGAGTGTTTATCGAGAACTTATTAACCATGTACATGACTTTGAATGTCATCACTCAGTCAAAATGTATGGAGATGGATGGAGAAATCCAGCAACAGGCCGTCACATAGATTGTATGGGAGAACTACTATCAGTAATAGCTGATGTAGGAAACTTATTTCCAAAGTGAAATTTGGAATGCCAAGTAGCATACATACAAAATCGAATTATTTTGTACAAGAACTGAATCACCCCTAATTCATTACAATGACTGTTATTTAAAGTGCTGCGGTATGTGATATCAATCTTGGTCCCTTCATCAATATGAAAGCGCTTGGCTGAAGTGGGATTATGCTCACACATCAACTTTTCTATCACATTTCACCGTACAAAATGGGTGGAATCGTCTGCGTCGTGTGGTAGTCGATCATCACGTCTATCATAGACTGGCAAGAATTTCATTTTCCAATGAACCAGATAGTTATTGCATTCCTGAACGGAAAGCTTGGGTCTAGTGGTTTCAATCGGCTTTTATTTTAAAGGAATAAAGCCATTATCCCGAAAGCAATGGTGTTGTATATGCTATCTCTTAGTCAAAAGATTAACTACAATCATCTGGTTACAAGTTCAACAACGTAAAAATATGCTGATTCCTTGTTGCAGTTCTCGACATCACTGGAATATATGTCCATACATGATTTAATACTCTTCTTAAATCAGTAAGATCATCAGATCTGTCACATAAAGAAAATGTCTGTAGACTGTACTTTTAACGAGCATTTGTAATTAAAATACTTAAATTGTTTTATTGAAAGAGAAATTTAAACTAATAAAATAAATTTTTAGAAATTCGATTGAAAGTTTAAAAAAATGATAAAGTTTAACAATGAACGTATTTCATCGAAATGAGACGCGTAATTTATAAATAATTATACTGCATATCAGGAATTTAAATTCGATGACGAGCTGATAGCTTAATGTGTGATTAATGCTTTGTCTTTCATATCAATAGTTCGTGAATTCGGTTCTTACCAAAAAGTTAGATATTTGACTTCACCATGGTATAGGGATAAAAGCAAAAATTTTAATGTTCTCTAGGTCCCCCTGCTTTTGATTTCCACGCTTGATGAATATTTGAAGATGAAAGTGGAGCTTTTCCATACAAGTCTATAGGGGCATGGGAATTCTCCTTGAGTACGATTTATTATCTAGGACAAATTTGCAGAGAATTCTTAAAATCTGTCTGGTTTTTCACAATATAGTGTCAAAAGTGGTTGGATATTTGGATATAAATATTTGTAGTAGTTTGAAATCTACAAATTATAATGTGGGTTCCTATCCTCTTAACTCATAACCTCAGGGAGCTTAATTTCTTTAAATAAACACGGGTGTCACAATACCGAGGTACCCCAGTGATCTGTCCTTTTCTCTTTTTTTTTCTTCTCTCCTCTAGTCTTCTGCTTTTCTTCCTTCTCTTCCTCATTGAGGTTGCCTCTTACGAGGTTGAGGGCTTCCCTTGAGTAGCTGTCACCGCTCTGTTGCTATTAGCTACTCTTGGGGACTAAATCACCCACGTGTTTGCGTGCGTGGAGACCCATGTCCCTGGAAAGGAGGGTTCTGGTAATTGAGGAACCCAGAGACCAATAAATCACTTTGGCCTCTACTTCAGGTAAACGGGAGGTGTGTTGTGGTCCTCAGCACATCAATCGGCTTTATGGATCAAGTGATCGCTACATCAGCTGGAGGACTCGTTAAGGGTGGAGGCCATTTCAGGGATGTACTGTGAGCGTATAGAATCTGGCTAGCACTGGTGCAGCTGGTCTGCATCCTCTTGTTGGACTCGGTGGTGGGTGAAGTTGTCAGGTCCCGAAATTTTAAATATTATTAATGGAAAACAAAAATTTATCATTCCTCCCACGGGAGCAACAATTTGAAACTTTAAAACCGAAATTTTTTATCATTAAAAGAAAGGAGGGAAATTTAATGACAGTGTCTCCTTTCTTAATTTCCAAAGGAATATCTGGAATTGTTGGGGGAAGTAAAGTATGTTCAGATGATGCGCTCGAGAGACTTGCTTGTAGAGGCTGCATCAGACTCTCAAGCAGCCATTCTGGCTGGCATGAAAACTTTGGCTAACATCAAAGTGACTGTTTCGCCTCATGGTAATCTCAATTTTTCACGTGGTGTTATCTCCGCAAGGGATTTACTATACATGCCGACGGAGGAAATTCTCGAAAACTTACAGGATCAGAAGGTCTGTGGCGTAAGACGCATTGCAGTCAGACGGGATGGTAAATATATCGATACCAAACACCTGATTCTGACTTTTGCAACGCCAGACCTTCCGCAGCTTGTAAAAGCTTAGTACCTAAATTTATCCGTCAGGCCATATATCCCAAATCCTTTGCGATGTTTCCAGTGTCAGGGCTTTGGACACTCGAGAAACGCTTGCAGAGGCAAACTCACCTGCGCTCGCTGCGCGGTGGTTGTCCACGATAGTACGAACTGCAACACGAAGGAGGTGTATGTCAACTGTCATGGTGACCATACCTCCTATTCTTGAATTTGTCCTCAAAATTTACTGGAAAAAGAGATCACCACAGTAAAAATGAAACAAAAATGTTCCTATCCTGAGGCGAGAAAATTAGTCACTTCACGTACTCCTCAACCTGGAGTCAGTTATGCCGCTGCTGCCAGAAAGGTCACCAAATCGAGCAGCACACAAACTTAATCATATTCTTTTTCCCCAGTGAATTTACCCCAAATGACTGAGAAGCCAACATTTAAAAAAAACCTACGTTTACTAAAAAAAGCTCCTTTTGCTTAGTAAAAAGCGGAGAAAGCCTTAAAATTGAAATTATCAAGAATATCTAAAAATCCATCAATTTTTCACCCGTGATGCTTTCTCCTGCTTGGAGACTGACGCGGTGTCTTTGCATCCCTCGGACGACGATGTTTCGTTCGAGGAGTTTGTAGATGACCCGCCTTCTAGCTCCGGGGAAGGAGCTCTTCAATTTAAAAAAAATAACTTCCTTTGTTTCTTGGAACTGCCATGGTTTGAGTTCCCATCTTGATGCCATCAAGACTCTATTAACATCATATAATCCCGCATGTTTGGCACTTCAGGAGACTTTCCTGAAGTCCACCAATAATATTAACATGCGTGGATTTAATTGCTTTAGAAAAGACTGTGGTGACGATGGTGCAGTGTCTGGTGGTGTTTGTATATTAACATCCAATAATTTCTCCAGTATTGTCCATCCATTAAATACTACTCTACAGGCTGTAGCTGTGAGAGTTCACACAACTTGTTTGATTACAATCTGTAGTTTATGTTTGCCACCACATGATGTCATCCACCAAGAAAAACTTGATAAATTAATTGATCATCTGCCTAAACCTTGTTTGTTATTAGGTGACTTTAACGGACATAATTCTCTGTGGGGAAATGATGATACTAATTCTCGCGGTCGTCAGATAGAGCTATTTATTTCTGATAATTGCGTCTGTCTGATCAATACCAATGAGAAATCATATTTCCACCTACCCACAAGAACATTTCATTCTCTCGATCTCGCCATTTGTTCACCTTCACTTCTGCCATTGTTAAAATTAACAGTTGAAAATGATCTACATAATAGCGATCATTTTCCTCTTGACATCTCCTATACTGGAGGTAGTAGTGTGCGACAATGCGTACCTACTTACTTGTACAGTCGGGCAGATCGGACATTATTTGCGCAATTGGCAGTCGTTGATGATAAAATGGTTATGATCGACGATGTTAATGAAGCCGTTCACAAAGTCACTGAAACAATTATAAGTGCAGCTGATGCAGCAATACCTAAAAGTTCTTCTATATTAAAAAGGCGTTGCAATCCGTGGTGGAACATTGAATGCCAAGAAACTTATAAAAAACAAAGGAGGTTATTTCGTAGGTACCCCATAACGGAGAATCTTAATGCATTTAAGAGAGCAAAAGCATTAGCTCGCAGAGCTTGTCGTCGAAGTCAGAAGGATTCCTGCTCTTGCTATGTCTCTTCAATAACATTTTCCACATCCAGTAAGCAGTTATGGAGAAAAGGTAAAGCAGCCAATGGTATTTATACGGAATTCTCTATTCCCGTCTTAAAAACCGGAGCTGCTATATACTCTTCTCCTGCAGACATCGCTAACGTCTTTAGTGAAACATTTGCTAACGTCTAGCCCAGGACCTGATGGAATCAGTTGCCAAATGCTTCGACATTTAAGTCCAGTCTCCCGATTGAACTTATTATATTTGTGCAATAGGATCTAGACTGAAATTAAATTCCCATCAATTTGGAATGAAGCAACGGTAATTCCGGTTGTTAAGCCTGGTCAGGATTTTTCAGAAGCATCAAATTATAGACCGATAGCTCTGACGAGTTGACTTTGCAAGACTCTGGAACGTATGGTCAATGCCCGTCTCGTATAGGTCTTAGAAGAAAATAAATGTATACATGTCAATCAGTGTGGCTTCCGTAAAGGGAGATCCACTCTTGATAATATTACATATTTTGAAACAAAAATTCTCAACGTTTTTGTGCGGAGGAAACATCTGGTTTCCATCTTCTTCGACATAGAGAAGGCATACAACCGTGCCTGGTGATATGGAATTCTCCGTACATTATATGATTTTGGCTTTCGGGGTAATCTTCCGATATTCCTTCAGAATATCTTAGGCTCCCGAGTTTTTAAATTTCGTATTTGTCATCTTTTGTCCAATACTTTTAATCGAGCCGAGGGAGATCCCAAGGATCAATTTTAAGTGTAACAATTTTTAACCTTTACATTAGTCACATCCTTCATCTTTTATCACCATCAGTTTATGGCACTATGTATGTGGACGACCTGCAAATATCTTGCCAATTATCAAACATGCGATTAATTGAGAGGCAATTACAAGCATCTGTTAATAAAATAGCTGCATGGTGTGCCGAGAATGGCTTTAGATATTTCCTAGCAAGAACTGTTGTGTCCATTTCTGCAAGAAGACCAGCATTCATAACGATCCTATTATCAAATTGAACAACACTTCAATAACTGTAGTCAATGAGATCAAATTTCTTGGCGTGATATTGGACCGAAAATTGACCTTTCTTCCGCATGTTTTACATCTGCGGAAGAAGTGTGAGTGATCGCTTAATATCCTCAAGGTATTATCAAATACATCTTGGGGTGCTGATCGCTTGTCACTCCTTCGAGTCTATCAGGCACTTATTTTATCTCGTATTGACTACGGATGTGTTGTCTATGGATCTGCAAGGTCTTTGTTTTACGCAGATTGGATACTGTGTATCACTCTTCTTTGAGAATATATTCAGGCGCATTGCGCGCAACAGCCGTCCAGAGTCTTTATGCCATTTGTCATCAACTGCCTTTAGATCTGAGACAAATGCAGCTGTCTCTCAATTATTAGGCTAAGGTTATGTCTGATTGACATCATCCTTTACGATCCTTGGAAATTTCTCCTGCTCTGATTAGATTATATGATGCTCGTCTCTATAGCATCCAACCTTTTCTCAGTCGAACTAAAGCTCAACTTGTTTTGACAGACCTATATGATGTCCGTTTTTGTAAAACTGAGTTACATTCACATCCTCCCTGGTATGATCCTCAGATAACTATTATTAATCCACTTGCTCAATTTACAAAATCGGACACAACCTCAACAGTTTTTCAACAGCTTTATCTATCCCATCTTTGTCAGTATTCATCATACACGCCTGTATTCACGGATGAATCAAAAACTGCAGGACATGTTGGCTGTGGCGTATTTTACGCTTATACCAGTTATGGTTACAGCCTCCATACGTCCTGCTCCGTCTTTATCGCTGGAGCTACGGCTATCCATCAAGCTCTTCAGCTAGTGAATACAGAGCAGTTTAATAAAATCTGTATGTATACTGACAGTTTGAGTGTTTTAGAAGCATTGAGAAACTATAATTGTCACCCATTTGTGTCCAAGATTTTTAGAGCATTGGATTCCCTTGCTGGCAAGGGTTATGACATAATTTTCTGTTGGATCCCAGGTCATGTAGGTCTAGAGGGAAATGAAAAAGCAGATGCAGCTGCTAAAGCTGCATCGTCTGTTCATTTATCTGTCCCTCTCTTCGACGTGTGAAGGGTTGTTAAAAGATTTGTTAAGTCTCTCTGGCAGGAGTTATGGAATATGCAGGTCCCAAACAAACTGCGTGCCATTTTCTCATACCTCATTCCTTCATCATTTTTACCGTTACGAAGTGCTGGTGTTCGTCTAACTCGCCTTCGTATCGGACACACACGTTTCACACACAGACATTTGTTTCTAAGTGAACCGAATCCATGGTGTGAAACGTGTGATGAACCATATACTGTCTTTCATATTTTAATTTCATGTCCATATTTTAGCCTTTATCGTTTTACCTTCTTTGAAACTGATATTTTAACTATGTATGATTTAGTGGGAGAGTCACCCCACAGAAACCATTTTGCCTTTCTAAAGGCAATTGGTTTTATTTCTTTTATTTAACATCTTCTTTATGATTTCATAATTTATTTCATAATTTTAATTAAAATTTATACATATATTTTTGTGTTTTAAACTTTTTTATTGTTGAGCTTGGGTTTTACATCTTTAAATTTTTACTTTTGGCTCAGCTTGTCCATTTTGGACCTTGCGCCACAAAACCCAACCAACCAAAATGACGTAGGTCTTGAGGGAAATGAAAAGGCTGAAGCAGCTGCTAAAGCTGGGTCACCTATAATTCAATCATGTGTCCCTCTTTTAGATGTGAGAAAGGGTGTGAAAAAGTTAGTTAATGGTCTCTTCCAGGAACTTTGGAGCATGCAGGTCACCAATAAATTTTGTATAATTTTTCCATATCTCACCATATTATTGGTTTTACCTTTGCGAAGTGCGGATGTCCGCCTGGCCCGCCTTCGTATAGGACACACACGTTTCACACACAGGCACTTATTTCTGAGTGAATTAAATTCATGGTGTGAAACGTGTGACCAACCATATACTACTAATCATATTTTAATTTCATGTAAAGATTTTAACAACGAACGTTTACTTTATTCTAAAACTGATTATATTACTTTATTTGATTTGTTGTAGGAACCACCCCACAGAAACCTATTTGCCTTTTTAAGGGCAATAGGTTTTTTACATTTTATCTAATGTTTTACATTTTAGCATTGTAAATATATACACTTTAAATTTTAAGAATATTAACTGCACAGATTTTTGTTTTTTATTATATTTTAATGTTGTTTGGGTTTTTTTAAAAATTATATATATTTACAGAAAAATAAAAACAAAATAAAAATTTTAGTCTTGGCGCAGCATGTCCTCTTTTGGACCTTGTGCCATAAAACCCAACCAACCAACCAACCTACTAACTCATATGTTCGAAAAAAAAAAAAGCTTAAAATAGGAAACAAAACCACAGTCTTAGTCATTAACTATTATTATCTGAACCTACCTATTTAACAGTTTGTTGTAAGATTTTAAGACAAAATCTAAGTTATTAAACTTTGTGTAAAAGACCATACTAATGTTTTTTCAAATGCGAAAGAATGGTCTTTTACGATTAAATAATAGTGGCTCTTCATTCTCATTATTTTATTATATCTATTTTCATGTTTAATGAAAGAGGTTCGCAATGTATTTACTCTTATATGTGGAATGAGTTCCTAAGAAAACCACTTTTTGGTTCTACTGAAAAAAATTATATAGTCTATATTCTCCCGTGTTTCCAATAAATTGATGGTTGAAAAATTATAACCATTTTACTTGCTTGAATTATGGATAAAGTGGTACAGAAATACAATACTTTAAAATATTAATAAAAAAATTCTTCTCTGAAGAAGTTTTTAAGAGATATAGCAACAGAGATTTTATTTAAGAAATATATAGTAACAGAGAAAATGGTCATTATATCTTTTTTGAATTTGAATATTTGGTAAATTACCATTTGACAGTAACATGATAGTTGTATTTAAGTGAAATGTTGTATATTTGACTATAAACTAAATCTTCTGTTTCTATACATATTTATTTTTTTAATTATTAGAAAGAATATAAGGAGTTGTCAAAGCAGTGCTCAAAGTTTGCTGCTTCTATTTTGGATCAGTGCAGAAATACGGATGAGGTACAAACTGTTTTAGTACAGAAAGGAGGATTTAAGGATCCACGACCACATAAATTCAGTAGATTACATCTTGCTGTACGATGTGGTCAGAAAGAGGTATTGTAATTTCAAATATATTTTAATATCTCAGAACATTCTTCTGTGTTTGAATATGAATTATATACAGTACACAGTTTTGTGAAATACATAGTAAAGATTAATTTTCCAAACAAAAATGACTGAAAAGTGTTATTTTGTACATCAAAAATTTTTAAGTTTGTTTTCCAATGTTTTATATACATTTAAAAAGCTATATGAAAAAAATAAAGCTTAATATATATTTTTATCAAGAAGCAAGAAAAGTTAAGCTGCACTTTTAAATAAAACTTCAGACACTTAGTATCTACAAATATTTGGTAACTATAGTATCTATTGTGTGTTTGGCATAAAAATATAAAATTGCAAATTAATAAACAAATTACTGCAATTATTTTTAATAAAAAACTATAAAATTCAATTCAATAATAAGATAAAGAAAAATTTAGATGTAATAGTGATTTATATTCATTTTGATTTAATAAATTTGTATCCTTTTATCTATAAAAATTCTTAATATATGTATATTTTTATAAATTTTTTATTATATATATTATACTATATGAGAAGTGATTCATAAATAATTTTTCTTATGAGAAGGAAAAATAAAATGAAAATTATCATGATTAAGTAAAGTTAGGATGCTGATAAGCTTTTTAGCTATTAGTTTTTCTTTTATTTTTTAAAGTTATCTTTAATTAAACCATAGACTTAAAGTTTGATAATTTGAGCAGAATCATAACATCGATCGTTCGTGTAGCACATTGGTTGCACTTACACTGGTGTGCAAAACTTAAGCAACAATGTAATTTTTAAGCAGATAGCATAGAAATTGCATAAAAGATGTTCTTGCGATCAGTGAAATGAACACGTAATTCAGTAGAAAGGTCATGCGTATGCAAATATAAGTGGCAAAACGTCAGAAATGACGTGAGCGTATGCAAAACGCGTGCACTCGTTGCACGCAGTTCAAGCCTACAATAAAAAGGACTGAGGAGCAATTAAAGACTTTCGTTTCAAGTGTAAGTGAGTGTGTCCGTGAAATATGGCTAGAAGAAATCACTTTGACTTCACACGTAGAAGAGGGATTGGAAAACTGGAGGAGGGGCGCAGTGGGACCAGCATATCTGAAGATATCTGAAGAGTTCGGAATCAACAAAAATGTTGTTTCGTGGACTTGGAAAGCCTTCAGAACTACGGGTACAGCTGTTCGAAAGGTTGGTGGTGGCCGTCCCAGGAAAACAACTGTAGTGGATGACCGCTCTGTCATCCAGCAGGCGAAAAGAACCGAAACCAGTCAGCAAGCGCCATTGCTCAGCAACGGGGTGACAAGTGTCGCGGTTTAATGTGGCCGGACGCCTTCGCAAAGATGGCCTCTTCACCCGCCGTCCCGAACACTGCATTCCGTTGACAGCCCGCTATCGGCGGCACCGTTTAGAGTGGTGCAAAGAGCACAAAAACTGGACATCTGATCAATGGATCACAAAAACTGGACATCTGATCAGTCGCGTCCTCATCACAGATGAGTCATTTCAGTGCCACAAGCCATTCCCAACCCCAGTTGATTTGGAGAGTGGTTGGGACACAGTTTCATCCCAGTAACATAACGGAAAGAGACCATTATGGTGGTCTTGGAGTTCTCGTCTAGGGAGGCATTATGCTGAACGGGCGGACTGAGCTCCACTTTTGCGACAGAGGCTCTGTAACCAGAGATCTCTATTGTCAGGCGGTAATCCTTCTCCATGTGCATCTGTTCCAAGGTGCCATTGGAGCAGATTTCATTTTTATGGATAACAATGGACGGCCACATCAGACTCACGCTGTTCAGCAGCTACTGGAAAATGAAGACATCACCCTAATGGATGTGCCAGCAAACTCCCCTGATTTAAATCCCATAGAACATGTGTGGAATGCTTTGGGAAACGCATTGCGGCAAGATTGCATCCTCCGGGGAACACGTAGCAACTGAAATAGATGCTGATTGAGGAATGGGCACTCTTACCACAAGAGCTGCTGGACAATCTGGTGCTGAGTATGGGAAGATGGTGCGAAGCAACCATTGCAGTAAAGGGAAAGCATATCCCATACTAAGTAACATCTGTTTGTTATTGTTCTTCTTGGACAGATGATCTTGTGCAGGGATACTGTGAGTTCAATAAAGCCTATTCTTGTTTGATTCCATACTGTTTGCATTGTATTCATTTTTGTGCAGCTATGCTTTCGTCATCCTTTTAGTACAAAATGTGTCCCATGTCTGAATTTCATGTCCCTCAGATGATTTCTTGCGGATTTATCGGAAATATCACCTATTGCTTAAGTTTTGCACACCAGTGTAGGACATTATAGGTGAGACAACTGATATAGTGAGGTTTTTGTTCTATGAACTTTATTGTAAACATTGTAAATCATATTTCTATGATTTCCATGGGCAGGTATTTTTATTCACAGTTGATCGTGTATACTCTAACAGAGTAAAGGTGTTAGCGTTATGTTTATTGTTATTGTTTTATTTTGTAGGATTTCTAATTTATTTTTGACTGGTGGGTATATATCTAGAAAGCGGAAATGCAAACTGAAATTGATTGTTGACTCAATTTCAAGATGATAGTTTATAAGTTTCAGTTAAAATTTAGAATGTTATGAGGATTTTTAATTTATTGCATTTTATTTAAATTTATTTATTGAGTCTAGATTGATCTTCTACACGCGAGTTTCATGCAAAAATTCACTTAAATGTTTTGACTAAGTGACGGAGAATTATTGATTACAATTGTGTCTAGGATTTGTTATTTTTCTTGGCATTGAATCCACTCTTATAACCAGATCCGGAAGTATTCTAGCTTCTAGTTAACTAATATTTGTGACATTAACATAGTAAAAAGTGTCTTAATCGAATAAATGCAATGAAATTATATGAGCATATGACATTATTGGCATAAATTTGGAAAATTCTGGGTCCAGTTTAGGTTAGTAGTTGAAACCAGCATTAATATATTTTATTTCATAGAAATTATCAATACGAACTTGAAAGTATGCCTATAATAAAATCTTGATTAGTGGATTTGGGAAAATAATTGTGTAATAAGCTCGTAAATAAAGCTTTCAATCAAAATTCTATTATAAGATTTGGTTGTATCTATCGAGACAACCAAATCTTATGTGTTATCACCAGTAAATTAAATTTTGTTTGACAAGTGTTTTCACTTTATAATCCTTTTGTGAGATAATTTTTTCTACTCCTAACAAACTGATTGGTGGCAGAGTGATATTTCTTTAAATTATGTGATTGAAATTGAAAACAGGTACCATCCAAACACCACCATATCATGATGGGGCTTTACAAAACTTGTTTTATTATAAGAAATTGTATTGCACTTATATCGTATTTATATGTTTTAACTATAACATATATAGTAAAAAAACTATATATGTTTTTTACTACGAAAATTGAAATTTCATTTTCAGTTTATTAAGTAATTTTTATTTGATAAATTTATGCTAAAATGGAGTAAACTATAAAATATTTTAATCAGTTTTCAAAATTAAAGATATAGCTTTAAAATATTTTTTAATATTTTTAATGATTAAATGTTTATTGATTGTAGTAAAAAATTAAATAAAAATACTAGCATATAATAAATTTAAAATTTTCTTTGTTAGTATTGTTTCCCACAGATTGAATTGAAACAATTTTTATTAAAATAAGATATGCTATTGTAACATGAGACCATCATGATTATTATTTTCTCTGATGAAAAAATAATTATCTGATAAATTGCTTTTTGTTTCAGTTTGTTACCCATTCTAGCTGCCAACAAGTTCTTCGTTCAATGTGGGTTGAAACTGTAGGATCCTGGTACAGCTGGCCATTTAAATGGCGAGCATTTCATGTGTTGAAACATACCCTTTTTACTCCATTTGTGTCATTAGCATTCATATTTATACCTCAAGCAGAAATCATCAGGCCTCTCAAAGTTCCTCTGAACAGATTCATCTACTTTGCAACATCTTATATATTTTTCCTCTCACTCCTCATGGTTACGCTGTTAAATGACAGAAGGTAAAAAGACTTTCTTTAATAATATTTTATTTAAGTAGTTTCCCTATTAATAATAAGATAACTTTTTTTGGGAGCATAATGCCGGGAAATTTTCGTTTTATATATTGCTCTTAATAGGGATATTTTGACATAGACATTATTAACTTTATTTTGAAAACACGTTAATACTCATTTAAGGTATTTAATTTGATGAAAGTAAATAATACATATATATAGCTATGTCTAGTAAAAAATATTTCTTTTGAATTTATTTCACAAATTCTTGAAGCTTATTTTAGGGGGAGAATATGTAATAAAGATTATAATGGAACTACAAATGTTAATTTCAAAATAATAAAGTTAGAAGTTAAAGAAATAAACTAATCTATATTAATTTATTATGAAGACAAATTGTATGGCCCTGTGATATTACTAAAGCTTACCCCTGGTTTTAATTAGCATAACATTCAGTAAACAATACGTTTTGGCTAAAAAATCTTCATTCAAAAATGAATTAGCTTTTCTTAATTGAACTCTCATTAAGTGCTTACAAATGTTATTAGAAAAACTAAACCGTCTTAGGCGCAGTTTGTCCTTTTTTGTACCTTATGCGACAAAGCCAACCAAGCAACCTGTAACTTTCTTAAAGAGTTTAAAAATACTGAGGATATTAACACATTCTTAGAACGATTTCGATTAAGAATGTAAAAAAAGAAAATGTTTTAGAAAAAAAAATTCGGCAACAGCTTATTATTTGAAAAGAGAAATATCGTCTGCAGCTTTTAAATTTATTATTCTTTCAAAATCTCGCATGTAAACAAGCTGTGGATTGAAAGATATGTTTCTGAGCTTTCGGAAAAGAAATATTTTTACTCAAGAATTCAAAAAAGTTGTGAAAAACATGATATTAAAATTTCTAAGTGAAAAATAAGCAACATTATTAATCGGAGAGGTAAAAACCGTCAATCACTATTTCTACATTAAAAAAAAGACTCCAAACGAATATCCGAAAAAGATACGCACTGTTTCAAATGTTTTTAAAATGAAATCGCTGGTAACAAGAGAAAATCTGCCAACCCAGAAATCAATTGCAAAGTCTCTAGATGCATCTGTAGCAACAATAAATAAAATAATAAACCAAGGTTTACAACTTAAAAAAGCTAATAATAATAATTTTTCACTAGCTTTTGCCGAGACATGTGGCTCAACGCAAAACATTTTGTAGAATCCTGTATGAAAACCATTTAACAGGAGATAAATGGAAATAAATTGTAATTCTTGAGGAAGCAGGGATTTATCTAAATTACTGTAACAAAAAAAGGTCTATTTACTATAGAAAACGAGGAGAAAAAATGTACAAACCTACTTACATTAATGTAAAGAAAGTTTCAGTAAGAAGCTTATGATTGTCGCAAGTTTCTCCTACAATGGGAAATTATAAATAAGAATAGAAGAAAATGTTAAAATCGACTCATCATGCTATCAGGAGAAGGTTTTACGCCCAATATTTACATAAGAAATTCCACTTCTTTATTCCAATGACTTTCAAAGAGTGAAACTTCATCAAGACAAAACTGCAAGTCATACTTCGAAAACTACCACTGCATTCGTTGAAAAAATGAAAACTAATGCAGGTATTGCAAATGTACCTTTTCAACATATTCTTGCGAAGTCCCCTGACATTTCACCTATGGACTATTGTTCCTTCGGTCTGTTAAAAAGCTTTTTCTAAACGCAAACCGACCACGATAGATGGACTTTGGAAAGTAGTGGAACAGCATGGGAAAGCAATAACCTAGGAAATTTTACGAAAAATTCTTCTATCATGGAAATCACGGTGCACACTTATATTCCAGAAAAAAGGCTATGAGATCGAACATTAAAAAAATAGTCTTTACCTTTTAAACATTAATTGAATGGTCCCGAAATCGTTCTTAAATTGTATTAATACACTCTGTATCTAAGATCGTTGACCACATGGGATTATATAAATTTCATCCATTTAAATGTCATACATACAATGTCATTCAAATATAAACTATTTAATACTAAAGTGCTTTTATTTTCATCTAAAGAAGTTATTAATCAACTATGGATGCGTAACTGTTATACTTTCAATGGTACATTTTGATTATTTCTCAAGTTACTTGCCTTTGACACACTAAACTAATCTGCGAAAGCTTCTTTTCTGTTACCAATTTAAGACTTGGGATTTTAGATGAGAGGTCATAAAAATTGTTTTGAGTCAATAGTAAATGTATTTAAAAATATCATCTAACTTTTTTTAGCTGTACTAGTGAATTGATCAAGTGTTAGTTGGCTAGAGTGCTAACAATTCAGCTTCCATAGTTGATTTGATTTGATTTAGTAGGTTTGATTCTCACATTAGTCGTGACTGTAAATTGGTGGAATTAATGCTTTGAAAAGCAATAACCAATGTGTTTATAAGCTTAAGCTCTTTAAAATTTTATACCTACCTTACCTAATATTTAAATTTTTTATATTAAATTCTATAATAAAACGTTAAATTACAAAGACGTTTTTGTGAAAACTTCTTTGTAATTAATGTTTTTGTTTTAATTATGTTTTTGTTATTAAAATCTTCGCTGTTTTTGTTTTTACACAAACATCTTAAAGTTTGTATAAAAACAAAAACATTAAGATGTGTTTGTGCAAAATATTTTTGTTTACTCACTTTAAATAAGAATGTTAAAATTTTACAAATACTTTTATCAAAAAATTAAAGTAAATGTTTTCTTTCAGATATGATTTGGATTCACCTGTGACTTGGACAGAAATAGCTGTTGGTTGTTATATCATAGGGCATTTTTGGGATAACCTGACTAACTTAGTGTCTGTTGGCGTTACGAACTATTTTCGTTCTTGGTGGGCTGTTTTCGATCTTCTCATGTTTTCTTTATTCCTAATGACAGAAATGTTATGGTTCAGTGTATTCATTTATAATTTATTCTCGGACCATGATGTAAACAGTTCAAACCGTGTGAATTGGTATTGGTACCATCCAATTTTGCTTGGAGAAGGGATCTATGCTGCTGCTTCTGTGATGGCATTTAGTAGATTACTCTTGTGGTTTCAAGTTAACTCAAGGTTGGGACCATTGGGAACTTCTATCAAGTATATGGTTGGTAAGTATATATATAAAAATTCAATTAGAACATTTATTCATTTGCTTAGAATAATTATTTCATTTTAATAAGTTTATAAGATCCTGCTGTTTTTAAATAATTACGAATTTCTTCAGCAAAGAAATTTTTTTTAAAGATAAATCAGTTTACAAATAATATTTCCTGCTTGTAAACATAAGAATATGAAGTAAAAATTCGAATTACGTTTATTTGATATAGTGACATAAATTAATTTTTTTAATCTTTAATTTTTGATTATCTCATACAAATAAGAACAATCATGGAAAAATCAAATTATAGAGAAGCAACATTTTTTCAAAATTATTCCGGAATGTATGAACTAAATATCTTAATTTATACTTGTTCTTTCAATTACAGCATTTTTAATTCTCATAAAAATGCCTATTTTAATAAGAAGAGAAATTAATTACAAAATATTTTTAGTATGTATGTCAACATTATTTTTCTCATAACTTTAGTTCTGTATTTCAAATTTATTTTCTGATTTCCGCAACTCTCATCTATTAATATGAATAATCTCGTGAAACATTCCGAATGAGATCACCAACTTGAAAAGATATGGGGAAGTCATCATTCATTTTTGTTGTCACGTATCCTTCCGGAACAATGACGTACTTCCTTTCTTCTTCAGTTTTATCTCTAAATTTATCTTTCTGATGAAAATGTTTCATAAATCAAATGTTGGATATCTTGAAAAATGGGTCATTCTCATGTGATTAAAGTAAAGTGTATTTAAATTGTAAAAATTTCATTTACCATTTTTGTTGTTTGTAAATGAACTTTTGAAAAAGTTTTATTGTTTATTTTTCCTTGTCTATGATTTTTCTTTTTGAATTATCAACCATAAATTGAAAACAAACTTGTATTCCAAATTTGAAAATTACCTGAAATAAGTTTATAAGTATAAAGAGCTATATTAATTAAACAAAAAAAAACTATTGCATATTTTTAAGTAATCTAGAGATGTTAAAGGAATTATTTCAATATATTTATATTATGTTAAAATATTTTTAAGATTTAACTTAGTAAACTATAATTTGAGACAAAAGTAATAAATGTCTTATTTTTGGTGAATAAAATTACAAATATCACACACTTTTTATCAGCTTTTGTAATAATATAAGTAATCGATAATTAACGAGTGATATATTTTAGAGTGACAATTTTTTAATATATTTTGATAATATAATCACTTAAATACACTACTGGCCATTAAAATTGCTAAACCAAGAAGGCGACATGCTACAGACGTGAAATTTATACGAACGGAAGAAGGTGCTGTGATATGCAAATGATTAGCTTTTCAGAGCATTCAGACAAAGCAGGCGCCAGTAGCGACACCTACAGTGTGTTTAAATGAGGAAATTGTTCAGCCGGTTCCTCACACACAAATTGCATTTGAACGTTGTTGCCTGGTGAAAAGTTGTTGTGATGCCTCGTGTAAGAAGGAGAAATGCGTACCAGTACGTTTTTGACCTTGATAAAGGTCGAATTGTAGCATACCGGGATTGCGGTTTATCTTATCGCAGTATTGCTGCTCGCGTCGGTCGAGATCCAATGACTGTTAGCAGAATATGGAATCGATGGGTTCAGGACGGTAATACGGTACGCCATGCGGGATCTCAACGGCCACCTATCACTAGCAGCCGAGAAGACAGGCATATTATCCGCATGGCCGTAATGGATCGTGCAACCACGTCACGAGCCGTGAGTTCAGAAACGGGCTTGTTTGGAAGACAACAAGTGACTGCACGAACAGTTCGACGACGTTTGCAGCAGCATGGACTCTCAGCTCGGAGACCATGGCTGCGGCTTCCCTTGACGCTGCGTCATAGAAAAGATGGCCTTCAATGGTGTGATCAACGACGAACCTGGGCGCGCGAATGGCGAGATGTCATCTTTTCAGATGAATCCAGGTTCTGTGTACAGCATCATGATGGTCGCATCCATGTTTGGCGGCATCGTGGTGAACGCACACTGGCGGCGTGCATTTGTCATCGTCATGCTTGCCCATCACCTGGTGTGATGGTATGGTGTGCCATTGGATACACGTCTCGGTCACCTCTTGTTCGCATTGACGGTGCTTTGAACAGTGCACGTTACATTTCTGGTGTGTTACGACCTGTGGCTCTACCCTTTATTCTAGTCCTGCGAAACCCTACGTTTCAGCAGGATAATGCCCGACCGCATGTTGCCGGTATTGTACGGACCTTCCTTGATACGGAACATGTTCGGCTGTTGCCCTGGCCAGCACGTTCTCCAGATCTTTCACCAATAGAAAGCGTCATGTCAATGGTTGCCGAGCGACTGGCTCGTCACCAAACGCCAGTCATTACGGTTGATGAACTGTGGCATCGTGTTGAAGCTGCATGGGCATCTGTACCTGCACATGCAATCCAATGTCTGTTTGACTCAATGCCCAGGCGTATAACTGCTGTTAATACTGCCAGATTCGGTGTTTGTGGGTACTGATTTCTCAGGATCAATCCAGCCAAATGTTTTGAAAATTTAATCACTTGTTATTTCTAGTGTAATATATTTGTCAAATAAATATCATTTTGTTATCTGCATTTCTTCCTGGTGTAGCAATTTTAATGTCCAGTAGTGTATATTGAATTAAGCTGTAAAACGTTTTGTTTATAATCTATTAATTTTAAACAAATATTGATTAACTTTTTCTTATTAAAATTTGATGTTTCTCATTTGATAATATTTCCCCTTAAGCAGCTGGGTTTCTTAAATTTTTATTTTTTCAATTCGTAAATAAACTATATTTTATTAATTTCAATTACATGTATGACGTATATATGATAAATGATTTGCATTTTCTTTTATACAGGAGATGTCTTTCAATTCTTTATGCTATTTTTTATCATAATGTTGGCTTTTGCTACGGGGATTAATTCCATTTACAAAAATTACAAAGATTCTGTTCGACTGGAAGGTGATGAACTTGTAGAACAGCCAGATGCATTTCTTACGTATGTTTATTTTTCTTATTATTTTCTAGGTACACATAATTGATATGGTTGAAAATTTATTTAATTTGATGTTCGAGGAACATTTTACAATGTACTAATATTTCTGAATCTGTAATTTGTACGTTCAGAAAAATAAGAACATATTTTTTGTATTTTCCAAAAAATATTCTCAATGTTTTCTTGAAATGAATTCCTAGGTTACTCCACAAGTTGATATCAAAGTTTTTGTATGACGTAAACACACTCTACTTTAAGATGAAGCTATTAAATCAAAATTTGCATTTAAAGTAATACAAGAAAAGAGAGTTTTGAAATAAAACAAAAAATTTATGCTAGAAATTTTTTTGAAGCTGAATAGAGAATATTTCTCAGAAATTATTTTTAGCCGACCTAATGAATAGTATTCAACAGTTCGTGGGTTCAAATCCTACTTGAAACCAATTTTAAATTCAAGGTACTGGTCAAATTAGTCCTCGCATGTAAAGAATGACCAATCAGCGACAAATAGACCACACCAAATATTATTTTATGAATAGAATCAAAGTTCTCATATTCATAGCCAATATCATGTTATTTAGCAATAACTTTAAATAAAGCATTTACAGTAGACTCCAAAAGTTAAGGAACAATTTGTTTTTCGAAGTTAAAGAAATGAAACTAACAATATAGTTTATATAAAATGATAAAAAATGAACTCATGTAAATTTATGTAAAAACGCATAAAATTTGTATGCAAAAATATATTTCCCACTGTTGGTTGAAAAAAACAGGTATATGTGAGTGAGGGAAAATATGCAGACATCAAACTTTCGTAATTAAGCGTGTAACTTTTGTTGTTTTTTCAACTTTCATTAGCAGATATGTTGGCAATTGTCAACGGGGTTCCGCAATGTCTGAGAAAAGCCGTTTACATGTTTGTCGTTAACATTTCTGGCGGTTGGATGGCTGGAAATGGCGTAGCACATTCTGATGCTGCTAGACGTCTAAATGTGTTTCTTAGTGTAGTACACCGTCTCTAGAATCACTATCAGACCAAAACTCCTTATCTTAGAAGATATGTTCCAGGCCAACCACGAGCTACAACACCTACAAAAGAAGGCGGTTTTATAGTTCTTTCGACCCGATGGAGAACCATTTCTGTCACAACTTATTGCAGACCACTTTGTAGCATCATGGAGAATATTCGTTAGTGATGTGAGAAGGGGCCTTCATCATGCAGAGCTGGAGCAGCTTTTCCTTTTTGGACCTTGTGCCATAAAACCCAACCAACCAACCAACCATGCAGAGCTCTATGTAAGGGGAACTATTCTGTGAGTCCCCCCTCACCAGATGACAAAGAAGGTCCCGCTTATCTTGAGCAAGAGAACGTGTTTCCTGTACCAGACTGCTGTGCATTTTACAGACGAATCCAGATTTACATGGGAAAGCGATTCAGGATTTGTGCTGATCTGGAAGGAATGAAGCCCCAGTCCAACATACTATCAATCTGACTCTGGAAAGACAGTTACTGGTTTGATAGAATAAGAGTTTGAGCAGGGATCTCACTCAGTGGTCATACTGACCGGCATGTGTTCCAGGAAGGAACTATGGCTGGTGTAAGACAACATGAGATCCTTAATCCGCATGCCCACCCATTTGTCATTGCAGTTGGGAATGATTTATTCTGATGGATGATAATGCATGATACCAGCTGTAGCTGTTGAGAAATAACTTGAGGAAGTTGATTTGAAGCGAATGGAATGGCTAGATCGATCTCCAGAACTGAATCCCACAGAGCACCTGTGGGACTAAGTTGGTAGACAAGTTGCTAATCTAAATTTTGAATAAGTCCCTAAGTTGGTAGTGCTTAATAGGAGTTAGAAAGTACTTAACTATACAGAAATCAGTCCTTTCACTATGCCTTGGTGAGCTTATAGTTAAAATAAAATCAATTACTCTATTTAAGTGCAACTGACTGAATCTTTCAAACCATAATAAAATTTATTAATTATTATGTTTCTTCTACTTACTTACTCTTAAACAACTTGTATTAAATCATGATTTAATTTTTAGGTTAAAAAATACTTTTAAGAATCTTTTTTGGGCTATTTTTGGAATGGGAGATCCTGATTATGCTCAAATTATAGTTGGAAATGCAAGCATTAATGATTCTTACCAAAATATTTCGGAGCATATTTTTACAGAAGGAGTTGGATATACTTTATGGGGTCTGTATCATATGGTTACAGTGGTCGTGTTGCTCAATATGTTGATTGCGATGATGACAGAAAGCTACCAAAGAGTTCAGGTAATAATACTTTTACTGATAATCAATACGTTGCTGTGCATACAATGAATGCCTTAATTAAATATTTCATATATATATATATATATATATATATATATATTATACTATTTTTCATTTGGCTTGTAAGACATTTCATGTGACTAGTAAAATTATACTTTAAAGAGAAACATTGTACTCTTGTAAGACATTTCATGTGACTAGTAAAATTATACTTTAAAGAGAAACATTGTACTCTTAATTTAACATTTAAAAATTACTTTTAAAATTTTCATTTTGCTTTTTTAATTTATTTAATATTTTCAGTTTTGAGTTATGGGCATTACTGTTTCAGTGTGAAATATGAATAAAAAGATTTATTTTAAGGATGTGGGTACATACATTAAGATGCTCATATGCTAATAATGTAATCTTTTTAAAACTAATTTCTCTTTTTTTAAAAATAATATATTCTTAAGATTTTTTCTCTTAAATATAGAAAAATCTCCTTTAGGAAAAAATTTTTTTTCCAAAAATGAATTCAATATTAAAAACAAGTTTGTTAAACAAAAAATTGTATAGAAACGTACTTAAAGGTCAAAGTTCATGAGGTATAATGGTATGCAAACATTCAAATAACAATAGCGTCATGTTAAAAATATATAGTCAGTGCATTGTCAGAATTTTTATCTATATTGAGTTGTCAGGAAACTTGTGAATTTCATGATTAATGAATTCCTACAACAATTAAGACTGAAAGTGAAATGTAAGTAATCTAACTTGATATTTATTGATCCGCTATCTAAAGGAGTATTGAGTATACATAACGCCTTGAGTTACCGCTTATAAATAGCTCGAAGTGGAACTATCAGTCTCTTGGTTTTCAGTTGAATTTTTTGAGTTATAGTTTCATCTAGTTCTTGCTTATTTGTAGTAATTCGGAATTCACTGGAAACATTAGGATTTAATCAGATTAAACCTCATGTAAAACAATGACCTCAGGCCAACTAAACAAAATCCGAACAATTCTGCTAACCAAACAAAATCTAATATAAATAATGCGGTGGCTCACATAATAAACTTTATGATTGAAATTTGTAACATTTTTAAAGTAACATATTTAAAAAGATCGTCAACATTTTGTTGAATACAGCAATAATAAATGTGGGATGTAAAGTGTCTACGAGAACTGCAATAAAAAGAGGGTTTAGCAGTAAGGAGAGGTCTTTATTAATAAAACGTCACTGACTCTGGTTCCATTACTGGTTTTCAAACATTCGAAACTCAGATGATAGAAAAAGCGTTATTTTTCCAGCCAAGTCTCTCTTTTAATTAACTTAAAACAGGATTGGTATGGGGCACAATTATTAAGGTCGTTCATCAAATTCAACACAATAGTACATTTGAAGCTGGTGGTTTCTCAATGATAATTATTGACTGTCTCGTTATAACATAGGTAGTTTTTGTTCAGTAAATAGACAATTATCGGTTCAATGGTTATTTTCAATGACTTGAAATCCATTTAAATTGAAATCATGGAATTAAATTACTCAAATAATGATGGGTTACTACTTACTATCACATCAGGTCAAAAGCCTTCGCAATTGGTTTGAAAATTATTCTAGACAATTTCAGCAAATAATGTAATCATTTAAATTACCAGGAATAAACCAACTTTACTTCGAACATGTGTTTAACGTTAGGGAATGGTAAATTTAAGAACAAATTCCTGGACACAATCAATTATGAACAGACATAAATGCTGCTTGATCATACCTTTTCTTTTCATGTAATTTTTGACACTTAATTCAATGATGAGGCTTGCTGTTTCTTTTGGCTAGACATAAGATATCTATTCGATATTTGAAAGCATTTCATTATCGCTTTTTGCATTTTATTATGTTTACAAATATATCTTGGAATAATCAATACAATATACTTAATATTAGATTTGTTGTGTATGCCCATGAGCTATATATTAATAAATCTGACACATCCATGATGTAACATCAATTTTAGTATTTAATTTGAAGAATTATGAATATGACGGTATAGTGCATATTATATATTTACAAATATATCATAGAATAATCGGTTCTTTCCATACATTTAATATTAGAATTGATTGTATCACCAACTTTCATACAGTTTGTGACAATGATCTCACTTTCATTTGACAAAATACATTAATTTGATGTTTCTGTATATTATAGTTGACTGTTGGTTTGAAAAGATTAGAGTAGCACATATAGTTAAATTTGAAAACTTTTTGTTGAGTAAAGTTTAAATTTTAGTATTTAAAAAATTGGCAAATTTAGTTCAAATATGAATATAGAATTGGTGTATTTTTAAGTATAGAAATAAATTTAAGTTTTCTATACCTAAGTTCTTTATTACAGTTTTTAAGTAATCTACTGAAAGTGAAAAATGCATATAACTTGAGATTTTTTAAGTAATGGATAGGAAATATCTGAGCCACAAACAAAAATTAAAAGTTTATCATTTCAATGTATGGTAGGGGAATTTTTCTCGGATCGTTAATTATTTTTATTAAAAATATTTAGGTTAAATGATAATAGAGATTTTTTCATACGAGAAATTAAAAACTGTGTCCACATTTACCATTTAGATAATTTAGAATAGAAATTTTTGTTTTACATAACAATAGTGTAATTAGCTTTGTAATAAGAAACATTTTTCTAGATTTCGATACTTTGTTTTACAATATTACAATCTCATTATTTTTGCTGTAGCTTGATAGTATCTAATAATGTAGCTAGATTTTAATATTTCATTCCATTGAAAAATTCATTGAATAAACCTTAATATACTGAATTTTTCTTTTTTATTAATGTTATATTATACAATTTCCTTTAATTCAGTTTTCATTATTATTTCCTTATTTTATTATTAACTGCTTGTAACATTCTTCCTTTTGAAAACATTTCTTGTTTTAAAAACAGTTATGTAACTTGTACATATACAAATATTTGAATGAACTTATGGAAAACTAAATTGTATCTGAAATACTAATTTTTACATATCGATGAAATTCATATGCATCGAAAAAAATTATTGAATAGTTCTTTTGTTACGTATATCATTGTTATTAATATAACTTTTTACATATGCAACTAAAAATGATTACTAAGTAATTCTAATTTGGAATTTCTAATTTCCCTTCAATTCATAATTGACTTTGGAAATACAAAAGATTAAAAGTAAATTTTACATGTAGAAGAATAAACAAAGGTTAGGATGTAATTTATTAAACTCATCGTTTGTTTTTTAAAAAAAAAAAATTTATATTGATTTGAAAATCATAATTCGTGAGTATGAATACATTTTAAGAAAAGCAAAATATTTTTATTGAAAATTTTATTTCAAAGTACAATAAGTTTTTTAGAACATTTAAGTTTGTAGTACTAATTTTTGGGAACAATTGCAGAAAAATGCTGACACTGAATGGAAATTTGCTTGTTCTACCCTATGGCTAAGTGTGTTGGACAATCATAGTGTCGTCCCTCCACCATTTAACTTAATACCATCCATGCATCGGATAACTGTTATGATACGATGGATTGTTGCTTCCATGAGAGGTACTCTGAAAGACGTTCCTGGTAAAATCTCATGGTCTGCAAAGGTAAGACATTGCTCTTATAATGATTAACTTTTATTCATTCTCTAATATAATCTAAAAGAAAATACTTTCACTGTTAATTTTGACCAAATTATTTAAATTTATCCATGTAATACCACCATAATCTTTGTAATACCACCGTAATTTTTAATAGTTCTATGGTATTATTCTTTATTTAAATATCTGTACAGTTTAAGATGTTGCTTGTATTAATATATAAATTTAAAAACATATAAAAATATAAAATTAAATATAAATATATATAAATATAATATATAATATAAAAAAATATAAAGCATTTTATACTAAAACGCTTATTTTAATATTCCCCATGTTTTTTTTAATGATTTTAATTTCATTTTAAAAGGCTAAGCAAATTAAGTTTTTTATTGTAAATGATTTGTAATTACTATGGTTTCTTTTAAAAATATTGAACACTGCTTGATAATAGATCATAATGAAAAAAAGAAAAAGAAACATTGTATGTTTTTTTGTTCTTAAGGTTTAAACGTATAGGTATATTAGAAATGTAATTTTAGTATTTCAAATATATGCTTTGTTTAGTTTAAAAGTCTAATATCAATTTCAATCTTAAACAAAAATTTGTTTCGAAAGGTTTGCTTTAAGTTTTGTTTTTAAGAAGAAAATATTTTTGTTAATGTTAACGATTTTGATCAAAATGACTACTGTCTGCTTAAAAAAAACATTAACATGATCTTACCTTCTTACTGCTTTTTTTGTTTTAAAAACACAGAATGTTTAATATAGTGTATTTGAACTTTTATGAATGTTATCAGTTGAAATTTCTTACTCAGATTAATTTTACTTTTAGCGATGCTTCTTTTGGGAATCTGATATAGACTATTCAGTTCAAAAAGCCCAAGAAGAAAAATATGAGGTATAACCGATTATGTATTCATTATTTTTCTTTTGATTTAACAAATAAATAAAGACATTTATAAAATATATTGCTTAAAAATAACAATTTTATTTAAGGATTGATTTTAGTAACATACTAGATTTCTGTTCTTATGGCATTTAGTGATAAATTTCATTTGCTTGATTATAAGGAACATATAAAGCTTAAATATTTGTAATGAGGAACATGAATTCTAAACTGAAGTTTATAATTTAAAAAAATGACGTTTTTCTCTTTAAATTTAATCAGTCCTATTCATTATCTTTATTTCCTTTTAGTACAAACAATATTTTAATCTAAATTGCCTCATTTAGGATGTATAAACTAAAATATTTAACTTAAAATTCAATTATTAACTTCCTAATGTAATAGCAGTCCTAATTGTGTAACAATAGTAGAATAGAAAATAGTAATTAATAAAGGAACATTAAAGTATATTGGAACATTTATTAGCTAAAATGCTCTACTTTATATACAGTGGTGAGCTTTAGCTTTATATTCTTTAAATAAGGAAACTTAATTTCCCATGTCAGATCAATAATTTATTGAATAAAATATGTAATCAAATTCTGCAACGCCAAATAGGATTTAATCACTTTAATAGCTACTTGGGGGTTAAATATTTTATTTTAGGATGAAGTATCCTTGGACTAAAGGAAAAACTACTCAAACAATTGCCGAATAAAGAAGAAATATTCTGTTTCTATAATTTAAGTAATTTTTTTTAAATTAAAAAGAAAATTTGTAACTCATTTTCCAGATAAAGAATTATAGTAAACGAGAAAGTAATCATTTTACCTTAATTGGTTTTTATCATTTTCATTTTAAAATACCTATACCAATGTTCGTGTTTAGTAGAAAATCAACAAAAGTTACACAGATATTGCTAAGAATAAATTCATTTTTATACTTTGTGTTCCTCTTTCTCCTGATTTATAAAACTAAATAAATCATTCTATTGATTAAATGATGACAAAACGCTATATTATATGAAATGTTTTTTATAACATTTTATTATCAATGGTTTTGAAAATTGATCTGAAAAACTTCCATTTGTTTATTCGTAATATTTAACAAACTTTAACACTACTTCTTTATTTACACATCGTTTTTAAATTAAATTTGAAGTAAATAACATAGAAAATTCTATATTAAATTCCATTTTAATAAATTTTTCTGTAAAATTGTCTTTTTTATAAAGAAAGAAATCTAAGTTGTAGAATACTACTAATTAATATATTTATTGTTTAAAAACACACTTTAAAGGGAGTTCTTTAATAATTAGTTATGTTTGTTCTATTTGGAATCTTCTAATGTTGCTTGAACTGAAGATCACATATTTTGTATTTCATGCAATTATTAATTATTAACTGATTAATTTAGGGGAACATTTTTTATAAAATGTATATTTCTCTCTCTAATTAATTCTTAATTAATTCTCTAGTTATATATAAAATGCAGTGTTAATAAATTAAAAATAATTATACTTCTCTTAATTGTCATAGTTATTTTTTAGGAATTAATAACATAGTTAACAGAAATAAGTACCCAAGTTTTTTTACAGCAACACTATAAAAACTGGTTTGTTTAATAATGAGTTTGTGATCAAAAATGAAATCTAAATGCTTAGACCTTTGTTAACAGATCAATATCAAATTATATTTAGTTGAAATAATTAGCTTCTTCAATTGAAATAATTTAATTAATATTTAATTATAAAAGATAATTTCTTTTGTGATTCTGTATTTATTGTTAGTTTTAATACTCTAACCAGCAATCTGTGAAATATGTGATATTGCTAATTGAGCATTAACATATTTCAATGAAAAGCACTTAGATGTAATTTCTAAGTTGTCCATTTAAAGCTATTTACTTTATAAAATTCCAAAATTGAAATAATGCCCTTTGAAAAACAATCTCTCTTGAAAATATCATGCTTAATCTATTGTTATTCGTGTGTTGTTATCTTATGAATAATTCAGATTTGCATAGTATGTAGCAGATTTTAGTAATTTTTAAAATTAGTTATTTAAAGGACTTGCCCTATAAATTAAAAATAAAATAATTAATGCTTTTTCTTATAAAAATACTAAGATTATGATTTTATTAAATATATTTCTTTGATAATAATGCATTTTTGATTCAAATATTATATTCTGAATTTTTTCCTTTTACTGCAAAATATCAATGTTATTAAACTTACGACATTTATTAACACCTTATACATAGTTCTTAAATTTATCAATTTCGTTTAACTGTCATGTCTGTAATTTGAATTTTAATTCTAAAGCACTCATTGGCCTTGAAGCTCAGATTGGGCATTTCTGCAACAATTGAGAGATTTGTCACTACATTACTCAATAAGACATTTTTTTACAGAGACTAATGGTACAGTTAATTCGCCGCTACCTTCACCACAGAAATGTTCAGACCAAATCTACAGAAATATTAGGCTTTACCAATGAATTGAAAGAGCAGCTAAAGGAGCAAATTACTCAAGATCTTCAACGTTCTCTGAGATTACAAACAAGAAGATATACAAGGCGACGAACAATTAGAACACAGAAGTAGAAATATCGCAGTTTACAACAAACCTTAATATTATTTTATACTTTTTTAATAAAATGTTGTTTTGGTTACATTTGTGCTTATGCAAAAATATCACAAGTTAATAATATCAGAACTTTTAAAATTCTTTAGTTAATAAAATTGCAAAGTTAATAATATCAAAACTAAGTTCATTACACAGAAAAAGCTATATTTCTAAGTGATGAAAATTATTATTTGGGAAATTTCTCACAGTGAAAATATTAGTTTTTTCCTTTGAAAGCAGTATTCATATAAATGTTAGGAAAATATACTTTATCAAAATTTAGTTATATATATACATAGACGCATAATGTTACTAAATACCTGTTAACCTTTATTACAACTGTGCAAAAATTGCAACAAAAATACAAAAATAATGCTGTTTTAGCGTTTGTAGTTTATCTTTTTGATATATGTGTGTATGTGTGTGAAAAAAATTGAAAAAAACCAAATTGTTTTAACTTTAGAAACACTAATATATGTTAAATGTCATTTAAAAGTTTATTTGAAAACATATTAATACTTGTCAACCATAATTATTCTTTAATTGTAAGCTAATATTTTATCTGTCGATCAAAGGAATTTTCAAGTTCCGATAAAGTAATTTAACCCCATTTGCTTTTTATTTGTAATATTTTAACTATATTTTATCTGTTTTAATAAATTTGACTCGGGAATATTTGGATTACAAATGATACTAAGCAAATCTTCCTACGGAATTTTCTTTTACATGAAATAAAAGAAACATTCTTTAGTATTCGTAATTGTATGATAAAAATTGTTTCGGTGAAAGTTGTTTTAAGTATATAGATTTAATGTTCATTCACAACATTTTTTTTATAATATCTAAATTTTATTTAGCTGTAGCTCTTTCAATTATAAGAATATTTAAGTTTGATTGGGAAATACTCTTTCAAACTACTGTCATTAATGCAACCCCACACTTTGGACATAGCTTTTTTTATTGTAATTTATTTTTTGTTTAACTAAAGATTATTCAGGTTAAAAAAAAAATTTGAATTTGTACGTTCAAATTACTCTTATAACAAATCTTTTAATCTTCGAAATACGCCACGTAAGAGGGGTAATCATGTGCTTCAACACCTAAACTACTCATGTGCAGAAAGAAAAAAAAATGGGTGACAAGAGACAATGTGAAGCAAATAATAAGTGACATTTATTGCAGCATAATACATTTATAAATAAAATAACTTTAGTATGCTCAGTGATTTGTTGAACCATATTTAACGGCAATATATTCATCAAGATGTCTCAATACAACGTGTTGCATATTGCTCCTCAGGAATTCCATTCTTCAACCGTTTGCCATAACTTCTATTTGCCTATTTTGAACACGATGCTGCCATGCTATACAGAATTCAATCACGTTTCAATTAATTTCGATTGGTGAGAAATCCTGAGAGACAGGTGGTCCAGATACCTTGCATAGCATGTTAACTGATTCACGCTGAAGGTACCAGGTTTTTATCGTTATTATAGGTACCTAAAATTCTGCATTTTCTGACAAGAGTTGCGTTCCACATTTACACGTCCTTTAACATCTTGAGCCCATATATTGATAACAATACAAATTTGTGGTGATCCACAATTTTAAGCAAGGGCTCATCAAACAGTGATTTTTAGATATCGAGGAGTGGTGTTTGAGACACTTAGATGAAATATGCTATCAATAATGACAATAATGAAAATCTTCCTTTAAATGAAGGTTCACATACTACCTCAAACGAAACAAGACAGAGCAAAATTATTAAATTCGCTAAATCTATGCAAGAACGGAGTTTAATTTCATGAACATTTTAAATTGTTAACGATGAAGTTATAACAAGAAAATTTATGATGCTTTTCATTATGTAAACCCATTAAATAGTATGGTTGTGTTCATGTAATTTTATTTTTTGGGGTGATAAAATCTCCTATGAATTGAATAACAGATTCAAAAATCTTCGGGATTATAATAGAAATTATCTGCATAAGACATTAATATGGAACTTAAACAAATCTGTATTAAAGTCTTAAAATATTTAGAATATTTTGTAGGTAAACTTTAACAAACGACCTACTACTGTTTAAAAGTTGAGTCAATCTAAGGAAAAATCTGCGATTAGATTTTTATAATGAACGTCAGAAATTAATTTAATGAATCCATTTGTTAAGCAGATAAGTTAGAGCACACACATCTATTACAAGTGTATAGTTAATAAGCTAAATATTTATTTATATAACATAAAATTATGCATCAATTAACATTAAATATTTAGGGTAGAAATAGATTTTGTTTTTGATTGTAATATATTAGTCTTATCATAAAAATAATAGCTTGTTGAAAACAACATCTGAGAATAATCTTAAGTTCCATAAAAGGATTAATTAGAATAAATATCAAAGTAGAAAATCATGATTAGTTTAATTAAAAATGCTGGAAATTGTTGAATCAATTAATATTCTCATCTAAGAAATTTCTTGCATTTCACCAAATTTAAATTATATTTAGTAAAAGTTTTGTAACAAAGGTAGTATTGTATTTTGCGTGTGTGTAGTATTTATTTTTTCACAATTAAGGAAATATATACCAAGTTCTAAACTCCTGAATGTAAATGGTAGATATGCTAAAATTATTTCAAAAAATTTCTTTTTGTGTTACCACATTAACATAATAAAAATACATAAAAATTTATAAGATGTTATTGACAAAATTATATTATTTATAAACGATAGTGTAAATACAGTTAAATATAGAATATAAATTTGCACGAGTGATTTCATGCAAAGGTTATTTCACGCTGTACTGAATATCAGAAAATGATACAAATGCAGCTGAAAGAATAGATAGATTTTATAATAGTAGAATTTATAGCTATTGTTACTATATTCAATCAAACGTATCGTTACATTCTTTTGTAAAACATTTTTTACGGTATAAGGCATCTGTTACTTTTAGGACATTGAAGAGAACAGTTGTATTTTCTGATATCTTGGTAAGTTATGAGAAATGTCTTTTGATATATTTATTAATCTTTCACAGTAACTGAAATAATAAACTAATTTCTTAAGATAGAACGAAACGCCATTTTAAAAATTTCGGAAGTTCTTTGTAAACTCTGAGTAGTAAAATGTCAAATTACAACTTTTAAGAAAATTGTAGCAAAATTGGAAAAAGAGTGGAATAAAGATTCTTTTTGTATGTAATTAAATAATATCACCAATGTTTTCAAAAATTTGTCAGTACATTCTTATCCTTAGTTGTTTAGAAGAAACACAATGTAATCTTTTCTTACCTGAACACATTTTTTGTTCTTTTATTGACCTTATAATAAATAAAATTGTAATTTGTTGTTTGAAACTTTAGTAAAATTAAAATATTTCTTAACAATCGGTTAAATAAATTATTTTGCTTATTTTTAAATTTAAATGTTCGCATTTTTTAGAAAAAAAATGAAATCTGTGCTATATTTATTGATGTTGCATCTCACTTTTAGTAGGAGTTTGTCACACGATTGATATATTTTATTTTTAAATTAAATGCGTTAAAGAAAAAAATTATTCATTATAGTGAAATAAGTTTCTTAGACTGAAAGATATTAATTAATTTTTCATGCACATTTTAAAATTTATAAATCACGTATTCCTCATTTTTACACACATTAATAATTTATGAATCAAATATTGATGTTATGAAAGTAATTTCATACATGTAAAATAATTGCTAAGGAAAAAATATGTGAGTAAAAATTTTACTTAAGTCCAACATTAGAACTAGATGATATTTAAGAGTATATTTAGCAGTAGTGCATAAAATGATACATATAAGAAAATTTAAGCTTTTTATGTTAATGAACTTAGATGTAATTTCATTTTATTTTTCTTAGGGAGAGGGATTTTTATAAAATATATTTATTTCTATCATAGATATAATATAAAATTTAAAGTTATTTCTCAATCAGAGAAAACAAATTGTCTTAATTGCTTGAGAAAAAAGAAGTTTTTGCTATTTTAACTAATGAAAAAACTAACGATGTCATTATGTTTGAAACTGACTAAAAGTTATAAAAAAAGTTTTTCCTGAATTTTTCTTAAATATAATTCTAAATCTATTATTCTATTAATGAGTAAAACATTAATTGCGTAATTTTAAAGCCCTGCTTCAAGTAATGGGAACAATAAATAATAAAGCTTAATTACTGCAGAACAAAAATTAATATTAATAATATTTTTAGTATTTGTGTTTTTCATTTAGTTTTATTTAATTTTTTTACTTTGACTTTCCTACATTCAAATTTGATGTCTTGTGATAATATAGATAATTTAAAATACCTACGATAATACACAATTTATTAGAATATATAAAAATGTATTATTTGAATTCTTATCTATATATATGATAAATTTACACAATGTAAGATATGTAAGTTTTTATGTTTGAAATACTTCGAAACTAAACTTAGTTTTTAATAATAATTATCTGAGTTTTATCTCTGAAAAATAACACCCGATACTTACTTTTTGTCTCTTTCTCCAACATAAAAATTTTTATTTTTATTTTATTTTTATTTTATTTTTTTTTAAGAAAAGTAGTTTTCTTACATTAAAGTTTTTAATATCTCCCACTAAATTTTATCATCACTTAGTTTAAATAACACTATATGTCTTAGAAATAAATATTTTTATGTTTTAGAATTTTGACTAAAATGCTTTATATTCTGTAGATGATATTCTTGATTATGACACTCCAACTTTGTTAATAAGAGACCTTACAATGACACTGAACTGCTCGCTAGTCCATTTAGTTTAAAGTTGGAATGTACTAGGCTTCATATTTGCTTTAGGCAAGAAGAGTTTTGTTATTTGAGCAAAGTGCGTTAGCTTATTGCTGTGTTTTCGAACTGATGTAAAAATTAGAAAGCTGTGGCACCACTAGGAATATTACTCCAAATAAAGATTATTTTGTTGAAATTTTTCTCAGTATTCGAGTCACTTCATCAATTACACCATTGTAATTTTGGTATACTTTAAAAATATGCATAAACTGCAAATAACGACTTCAGTTCTTTATAATCTTAATTTATTAGTATTTAATATATTTATAAATTAATATAATTGATTATATTATTAATAATAATTACCGTTATTTATTAATTATAGTATAATTTTGTGTTATATCACATAACTAAACATTTTATTTTCTACTTTTAAATTCATTTTTTAAATAGTATATTTTTTTCAAGATAAAATATTTTAAATACTAACAGAAAGAATGAAGAGAATGTGATACAGTGGAAAATAAATTTTATTTTCAAGAAAACTCAGTCGAAATTATGTCAAGAAATATTAAATGTGCAATCAGTTTGCACTTTTAATTAAGTTTTAGTATAACATAAAAATTCTCTTAAAATATGAATATTGTTTACTTAAAACAAAGAAACTATTATTGATAAGTATATTACAAACCAATTGATTTTTACCTAAATTAAAGTTTTTTTTAAAATATATTTTTATTAAGTTGCCAGATTACGAGAGAGGCAAATTTCTGAAATCACATCTCTGCAATTGGAATTATCGCAGAGTTTCTTCTTTGCAAATATAATCTACTTTTATTGGTTTATCTTATTAATTTCTCTTACTTTACTTTCAGTGTAAAGCACAACCAATTTTTATCAAGTAATATTTCAAATCATTTAAATGGATATACCTTTGTTGATCTTTGTTAAACTTTTGTTAAATGGAAGCAATTTTCTTCAGTAAAGCTTCACAAATTAGTCATTTTATAAAAAGTTCATTTTAAAAGAGAATTTCATTAACTGACTAGAGAGAATTATGAAATTGAAACATTTAGTTGTATTCATTTTATACGCTTTCAAATTGTTTGTTCAAACTATCCTATTTCCTTGTCCATTAATTTTTGTTTTAGTATATTATTTTAATTTATTACATTTATTTTTGCTTATTTGTATCACTGTAAACTTTATTTCTACGTTTTTGAAGGTCATCAATTTCGTGTAATCCTAGCTTTCCATTAAAAATACATTTATATCAGCATTCTTCACTTACCAAATCTTAAACAAATATTTTAATACCATTTTGATAAATGCCTTAAAATTTTATTTACTTATTATTAAATTTATTTCCAATGAAAGAAATTTCTTAAATTCTATTTTTTTTTCTTTTCAGAATGAAATTAGTTAAATATGAAAAACATGCAACTCAAAATAGTTATTGATTTTCTATGAATAAATTTACTGAAAATTAGGGTATTTAAGTAACTAAACTGTTGTACTATAAGAAAGGTGTCTCAGAATGACGAAACCACGCCAAAAATTTATGTTCTATTTTAGATTTTTATTATTTACTGAAACTTTTTGAATGGTAAAACCATTACAGAAAACTTACACATTTTAGCAAAACATGTCGCTGTTAAAATTTAATAAAGTTTCATTTTTCTTCTCAATGATATCAAATACTTTTCTACGAAGAAGCTCAAAGATTTTTTACATAAGTTCTAAAGAAATAATTATCTACGTAAAAAAATGCTGCTTCAATCCCAATTGAATTGCAGATTTATATCCCTTGTTCATGTATCCTTACAACTACACTGTCTACCATAAGTATTTGAACTCTTGTGAAAGAAAAGAAAATCAATAGGTAGAAGAGCCTCCACGCGAGGCAGTTACAACGTGAACACTCCGGGACATACTTTCTACAAATCTTTGTACTACAGCTAGTGGTATTGTCTTCCATCCGGCTTGGAGTAGACATATAAGTTTCTTCACCGATTTTGGAAGGGTTGTGCACCCCTTAATTTGGCAATCCAGCTCATCCCAGATGTTCTTGATAGAGTTCAGGTTTGGGATCTGGGCAGGCCAGTCCATTCGATGTACTCCATTGGCACCATACCAAGCCTTGGATAACATCGAAACATGACAACTGGCGTTGTCTTCCTGAAAGTAACAAGGGTTCAATCCGTAAAACTGCCTTAACGTAGGAAGCATATTGACATCCAAAATGGTGATGTAGGCATCGGCGTTGAGCTTATCATGAATGGGGACCAAGGTTCCCAGTCCATACAAGGAGAAACACCCCCAGACCATAATTCCACCTCCGCCGAACTTAACAGTTGGCACAATGTATTCTGGCTGGAGACGTTCTCCAGGCAGACGCCAGACTCATATCCTGCCATCCGAACGGTAAAGGGTGAACCTTGATTCGTCCTTCCAAAGAAGCCGTTTCCACTGATCTACGGTCCAATTTCGATGTGCTTTGCATCACATTAATCGAGCAGTGCAGTTGGACTTTGTGATCAAAGACTTATGGGCAGCAACACGACCATGAAAACCAAACAGATGTGCTTACATACGGATGGTATTCATTGAAACAATACTGCCAGATGCCTGTTGAAACTCCTCGCAGATAAGGGCTATCGGTTGGGTTTGGTTCTACTGAGTTTCTCTGGACAGCACTCGTTGGTCTCTACCTCCCAGTGTCGTTAGTCTGCCGACTAGAGACACATTCCAACAATTACTACTCACCTTCTTCTTTTCAATCACATAGGCCACTGTCGATTTTGGGTGCTTCAGATCACTAGATATGTCCTTTAAGGATCAGCCATATTTGTGATACCCGATAATTATACCTTTCTCGAAATTAGAGAGCTCCGAACTGCGTGGCATCTAGCATGCGACTAATGCCGATGTTGTTTCCTACACGATGTGTACCAGCGAAGGCCGTAACGTACCTCAGGACCGCTGATATCGTCATTTGCATAGGTATCCAAACACTCATTGGCAAACAGTGTACAATTGTCTGTGTGTTTTTCGTATGATTTAAATTTAGTGCCCATGTATTTGAATATTTAATAGGAATTTGATTACAAAGGAACTCTTACTAAGTTGAGTTTCTATAGTGAGAAAATGCACACTGTTTCATTTATACTGAATATGTGAGGATTTCAAAACCAGCAATAGTTGTTGATAGAGGCAATTCTATTTAGATAAGAATTACCACAGTAGTCTGATCCGATTAGATAATTCGGCATAAAATAATATGTCTGAAAAGTAAGTTACCCTGTTAATTATGATTTAATTTACATAGATTATTTCAAATGAAGTAGAATAATAAGTGATTACAATTCATTTATATATTTGGAAAGCAATTCTACAATATTCAAAAGTTGTGACTTTATTATATTATAACAATTTTATTTACAGCTGATTTAATTTCAAAATTTCTTTTTTCATTTGTTTACTTTCATTTTTGATAATAAGCTTTTCTGGTTAATGAAAGCTTTTAATATTAAGTTTTCTTTTAATTATGATAGTTAAAGTGTCTGTATGTTAATTTTTCTCATTTTCTTCCGACTATATATTTCCTAAAGATATATGTTGGTAACTTTTGTTTTTAGAACAAAGAATATAAGTTATCTGTTGAATTTACATACTGTTAATGGAAATTAGTTGATATTAAATTTATTTTAATTAGCTTTTTTATTTTGGTAATTTGTCTCTAAACTAATTTTATATATTTTTCATTCATCAAGAGTTTAAATCCTTAATTCATAATTTAAAATTACCCTTCAATTGGATTTTGGCACTCAAAATACTCGTTTGTGTGTTTGTTCAGTGATTCCGAGGAATTATTCAGGTTTGCTTACTTATATTTTAAATGAAATTAATTGATAATGAACATAAAAAGTTTAGTGAACTATCTATTCAAGTGATAACTTCCTTTTTGTAAATATTTCATACAGATTAAATATATTAAAAATATAAATTACTGATGTTAAATATCTTAACTAAAGTAAGTTTGTCGTATACTCCATATGCCACTTAAAATAAACAAATTAGAAACACTTTTCGAATGAATTTAACGCACAATTATTGCAATTTTTGTCATATATTGCATCATAAAATAAGGAATGAAACGTTGTAAAAAAAACTATAAATAACATGAAACAAGTGAACTTTAAGAATTTTGAAATTGCAATTTAAAATTTTACATTCTTCGGATTGATTTTTATTTAAGTTTTTATATATTCTATAATATACTATAATTAATTCATTATATATATAATCAATAATATATATAATTCAGTAATTGCTTTAAAAAGCATGCTAAATAAAATAACCAATAAATGTGCCGTTCATTTTTTTAAAATTAAATGTTTAATCTTTTAATTTTCGAAGTCGTATTTTTCAGTTTTTAATGATGCACAAGATCATGAAATAGTTACATGATTATCTTAAAATAAATGATAACATATGCTGCGATTCAACACCCATCAAAGAAGTAAATCTAGGCTTATGGGTCTCAATATCTATTAAATATATTTTTGTAGTCAAGCAATGTAGGAACGCTTCGAGGGTAATTCATGATACGTAATAGCCCAAGTGTAGTGATTTAGTCTTCGGAGCCGGTTGACAGCCTAAAATGAGAATAAACAAATGCATCACAAAAAAAAGAAGGGGAAAAACTGGGCACAACTGCAAAGAGCTCTCATTAAACGGCCCCGGCCGGTCGCTGAACCTCCCTAGCCTTCGTTCATCTTCTCCGAGTTGGGGAAGACATGGGGGTCAACGCAGAAACGGGCCTGACCTTCATTTATTGCATCAAAAAACACATTCTTTGAGCGATACTTCCGCATAGTTTAACGCAAAATAATATGAATCTTGGTGAAAAACTGGTTTCCACACTATTCCATCCCTTAAATGATTCTTCTGTTTTCTGCCCACCGGGTTTATGGAAGACGTCCAACTGGTGACAAAGAAAAGAGAAAATAAAAAGAAAGGAACGATTGAGCTTGATCAATTTCATCCCCAAAAGAAGGAGCTTTTCAACGAGCATGAAATCGATTTTTGGAATGGAATAAAATAAATATTAGAGAGGAAACTTTCTGAGAGCTTAAAAATATCATACTTTTATTTTTAGTCAGTTAGTTAATTCTTTTTTTAGGTAGACAATTTGAAAAAATTTAAAAGGTGAACAATTTGGCAAAATTAATAGTCAAAATTTTGTTACGAAATTTTGCGCTGTTATTAAACAAATTAAACAATGTTTACATATAAGCATTTAAATCTTAATTTTTATGCCACATTATTTGCTATAAAATTGGTTGAATCTTTATCTGCATCTTTCAAACTGACAAGCATAGGTCCGAATAGGATGTAGTTGAGCAAGAACAAAGTATTACATGCACACACAGATACATAATCTGTATATCTATCTCTCTCTCTCTCTCTGTATATATATAATCACAAAGAAAAAATCGTATTGAGTTTTAATTCAATTGCTTTTATATTACTAGTTTGTTAAAGTATTATGTATCAATATTTACTCAAAACATATAATTCACAACAGGAAAGAATAAGTTATAACCTATTAAATTAGACATACGATATTATAGATAATTTAACTTAGAATAGATAAATTTCAAATATTTATGAAATTGGGATATACTGTATTTGGTTGTAATAAATTTTTGGTATTACCTTATAGGTTTATAAGAATATCGAAATGAAATAGTTTTTCAACATTCAAATATAGTTAGACCACATTATAAATAAAAGAGTAAGTTTTAAATGTTAATTGTTATTTCGAGATCAGAGAAACGTTAATCAGATTTTTTAAATTTCCTTCGATCTGACATTCACGATTTCGAAAATACTTAGATAAATAATATTTCCTCTTTCCAGTTGAATTCCTTTACTTAATATTGCTATTAAATACATCTGAATTGTTCATAAGTATAACTGCAACAGTAAAAATAAATAAATAAATAAAAAACTCGTTCAAGACTCATTTATAATCGGAGAAAGTGTAAAAACGAATTACATAGTGAGAGGCTTCAGAATAATTTGTAGTATTTTATTGAGCAATCGAAAATATTTATATTTTGGATTTTTAAAGTTAAACTAAATATACTACCAAATTCATATAAATTGCTAAAAATAAAAAGATATTGAAGCAAATCAATAACCAAATAACGATTCTGATACATGCTTTCCTTTAATTATTTCATAAAAATCTTTATCAATAACATTTTACCATTTATTTAATTTAATCGAGTACTATAATAATATTATACATAATTTTACCTAAATTGAGCATTTTATAAATTTTAAATTGTAAAATTTTCCTCTTAATGATACTATTTTTGGTTTTTCTGTTAATTTTGCATGAAAGAAAGCATGGAAATAATATTGATAACGTAAACGCACCGTACGCAGCGAGATGCTATTTGAAAACAATGGAATAAAGAAATTATCTTAACATGTTTTGTTTCCAACTTTGATATGGTAAGTTACAAGCTCGTGTTGCAATCCATTTGTTTCGCTTAACTGTTTCCGAGGATAGGTTTGACCATGTGTTACTTGGAAATAGCAGTTAAGTAAGCAGTTAGTTAAGCTTCTCTTTCTTATTCTCTACCTAGATTAAATAACTACATATTACGTCAACGTCCTTGAACTTCACAGTCAACGTCCTCCATCCATAGTGAGGAAAACTGAAGAGTCAAGGTTATTTCGACCTGTTTTTCCCTCAATTTATCTTTACCATAAATTTTTTTTTCTGTATCGCAATTTCTAGTTTCGACTTACCTGAATAGCCGAAGGTATAAATAATGATAATGATGCACCTGCTTTTTCTTAAAGGTCAGCATTTATCATATAAGCTATCATAAAAGCCCTCAACTTCGTTTTTTCTTCCTCGGAGATATTAATTTTGTACCAGTGTTTCTTTAAAGTTTGCATTATAAGCTACTCGCATCTGTTTTCATTTTATTTTGAAAACCGAGATGTTTCAAATTGTTTGATTAAAATTTTTGCAATAAATTAATAATAGAATATAAAATTAGTTTTAAAAAGTAAACATTGTTTAAACTAATTAATACCTTTTCTATTTATTTTTGATGTTATTTTCTTATGATTTATAAAATGTTTTATTTTTTTAATTAAAATGATGTTTAATCACACTGTTGATGAAAACATGTTCATTACACCTTATGTAATAAACATGTTTTGTTAAATGCCCCTTAGTCATATTTGAAAAGAAAAAAATCTGACGTTTAGGATGCTAGTAAGCAAATTATCTTACTGTATCAATATGATAAAACAGGGAATATTAGTTCTTGATATCTAAAATAGTTGAAAAGGCTGCTATGCAGTATTATGAAATTGTTGTACTTAAGTGTAGCTGTAAAGTAGGATGGAATTTTTTATATATATTGTGGGAGTATTTAAAAATATAATTAAAATTTTCTTAAAATAAAACTAATATTTATTTGTTTAAAAGTTACAAAAAATGAAAACTATTACGTTCTGTTTAAAATATATATGGAATTGCTAAACATTTTTATTTACATGCTGAATTACTATGCAGTGCTCAGATCTTTATTGACAGCAATTTTTCTAGTAAAAAAAATCGAATCTGTTTATATGAAAAATATTGAAATACGTTTTTGGAGGTTTCTAAAAATGAATATTCAAAAGCACTTTATATAAATTATGATGCAAACTATTTTTCAAATCATTGAAAGTCACTTATTTTTGAACACTTTTTTTTCCATCTTTAAGATCAAAATGGATACATGAATGTATCCCTTAGAGTATATAATGTGGTTCATGGTAGAAATATGGTGCATTCTCAAATCCCCCCATACTTAGAACTACATAAACTTCTTTTATTACATGTTTACGTAGACAGCCAGACTATTATCTGAGTATCATGTATGAGTTAAAATTTTAAATATTTCACCTTCTCCTTTTACTGATAAAAATGAAATATGTGTCTTCAGTTACGTTGAGAATTATCTCCTTTAAATAAAAATGTCTCTTCAGTCACTTTGAGAATTATTTTACATTGAGAATTAACTTTCTCCTACACTGAGAATTCTAAAGAATTTACCCAAAGTTTGAACTGTCACAAAGTTTCATAAATTGAAATTTGGCTTTTAAGTTAATTTGTGGCCACCTAATGTCTTAAAGTGGTCACAAATTAACTTAACAACTGTGAATACAATGTGAGTTTGAGACCATCATTTAGAAGTTTTATTTTTCATATCTTCTTCCAAATCTGAAAAGATTGTAACTTTACTTAAATAATATTGAAAGTGTTTCTACATACATCCTAGAATAAAAAATATGGATTCAAAACTAATATAGGTTATTTTCATTCAATCATTCATCTACTTTTCAAACTTACTCATTAGGGGTTTTCTACAGTCACAGTACTTTTGCAACTAAATTTGCGTTTAAATATCCTCGAATGTGCCATCTTAGTATAGCGATAGTAAGAATTATTGTTTCAGTACTAATCTCTCCCATTCTAGATATTTTCCTTTTTACTTACCTCTGTGTCAGTAAGGAGTAATTTGCATTCAAATGCAGAGAAAGTAGCATTATTTATTTCAGCATCCTCAAAATTTGTAAATTTGCTCTCAATAACTTTTGTTTTAAATTACTTTCAAGTACTACTTTAAATATGGAGTACAGGAGTTGTCATACCTCTAGAAAATTTCTTCTGATAAAATACAGATATAAAAGAAAGCTTGTAAACACTTCTCCCGGTATTCCAGAAAACGTACATCCCACTACATTGAATGATTTTGCTCAAATGATTTATGAATTCCTCAGTTTGCTAATATTTCTTTTTCTGGTTTTGGATGTAGAGAGTTGATAGCAATCTTTTTCTTTAATTATTCCTTAGCTAAGAATCTCACGTATAAAATTTCAAGTTCCTAAATAGAAAATGTTTTCCAGGAAATCATTTATAAACAATAGGATTCCAAATTGAATAGCAAAACTGATAATTTGAATGAGCTTTTTTTTATACAGAATCTAGCTCTTCAAAATTTTGCAACCAATTATTGGTGACACAAGTAATCTTTTAATATTGTCATTAACAGAGATACTTGTGTGAAAAATGTGCACATGTGAAATTTTAAGTTTCTGCATTTAAAATTATTTTCAATAAATTAATTTCAATTCCTAGAAGTATTTTTCCTCATGTGTTATGAGAAAAAAATCCCAGATTATGGATTGTTCCCAAGAATGAAACTAAAAAAGGTTATCCGTTCTAAATGTGTTTTCCCTCAATTAGTTATGAAAGTTACTAGTCTTAATATTGTTATTAATAGTTATTTTCACATTGTTCTTATAAACACCAAATTTTTAAGTTTTTTTTTCAAATAATCCACTTATATTTCCTCAAAATGTTCGCTTTTTCCTCCGTTTGAGGGCTTAAAATCATAAACAAAGTCAGCTTTATTTTGATACCAAGGAAATACCAAGCTTCCATGTCAAATGACATCTGAATTGTATAATATTTACATTTTTTTATGACATTTCACATAATTTTTTAGTCTCATTAGTCTTTTTTAGAGAATAATGGCATTTTAAAAGTTCTGTTTCTCATCCCAAGTGATATGAAATTTCAAATTGGATTAGTTTCGTAAGCATTATTAAAAGGTGAAATATAATTTTCTTTATATTTAATCAATTTGAATATAGTCCCCAACAATTTTTACAATATTTAAAATTATACGCTATATTTAAATAATTTTGTGTACGTTGTATTTAAATAAATTTGTCCATCTTCTAAAATCTTAATATGAAACTTTGAATTACTATAAATCAGTCAATTTTAATAAAAGACAAAATTATTTTTATTTTTTAATGTAAATTTCTGAGGACATAATTTCATTAAAAATAACACTTAAGATATGTAAGCATTACAAAATATTATATTTCGAAAATTATATATATATATATATATATATATATATATATATATATATAGATTAATATCTAAATATAAAAATGAATAGATCAAATAGTTTGAAACTTTCCTTCTATTAAAAAAAGTACTTATCTTTACAAATATTTGTAAAAATTAAAAGTAATAATTGATTTTCCGTATGCACAAGCGTAAGCATACATAGTTCTGAAAAGTTGCGGAATAGTATAGTTTTATGAAAAAAACTATGTTTGTTATCTAAATTGAAACAAAAGTCATCAAAATAAAATTTTATATGCAAATATACGTTCATAACATCAAACACTAAGAAAAGTATATAAAATCAGAAATCATAATATTACAGATGTTTCTTGTTATCCTTTCACTTTTGTAAATCACAAATTTTCTTAGAAAAATACGATTTGAAAATATCACGACCATATGTGTTACTTATTTATGGCTTGAGGAATTACTGATAAATTTGAATCCAGCAAATGCAACGCAAGGTAATGAATTTTATTGAAAGAACCAGGAAAGTTATTTTAAGTATGTAAAAAGAAGCTCTCGAGAAACAAGAAATATTTAACTTTCATCTGGAGAAGGGTAGTCACATGGTTAAATAAAACTGATAATCAGTTATATTATTTAAGGCTGGTTGCTATAGAAAGAAAATTTATGCTTGTATTAGTACCATCAGTATAAATAATCGATCAAACTTTTACCATGAAATACCCTGAAATTCCCAAAATAAATATATAACTATATAAGTATAATTACTCTCTAAAATGTCATACAAAATTTGCAGAATGAGAAATTTATAAAAATATATAGCGAAATGTGGAAATTTTACTGATAAATATTTTAATTATATATCATATCTTTTTGTAATATTTACAGTTATTGTGCAAATTAAAAATTATATGTTTGTTAAATGTCTCAATAGTTTGCACGAAAGAAAAGATCGAAAAAGTATTGCATGATTTTTTTATTTGCTAAAGATCTATATCTATATATCTAATAGTTATATCAATATCTATTTATATATATATTATAGACATCAATTTATTAAAGTAACCATGTATTTTCATTCAATATTCTAATTAAATATAATGTTGTTGAAATAAATTTTAATATAAATAAAATTGTGAAAATATTTTCAAATTATGTATTTTCTTTTTATTTCAGTAGGCTGTAGGTGACAACATGTGGAGAAATTTAAGAATTGTTGTAACATTCTTTATTGTAATGATAAATGTTTGTCATACTATTCCTTCGGAGGAACGAGAGGACAAAAATGGTAATAAAAAATTTATTTTAGGAAGTAATGTGGTACTAAAAAATCGTCAAAATTCTGGGCCTTTATCAATTGGTGGCCCAGTAGCTGCTGGCTTAGCATTTGTAGGTTTAAATTTAGCATTTATATCCCTGCTTGTGCCGTTTGTTATAACTGCTGTTTCAGTCGATCGAAGACGTCAAATGGAAAACCCTTTAGATAGTCAATGGAATAGAATAAAGAACTTACTTGGCTTAGATACACAAGAAGTTGAGCATTTTGCCAGGTAATAATTGAATAATTTTATTTAAATGATTTATTTTTAATTTTATTGTTTAAGTATATATCTTAAGGAATTTAAGTAAGTAATATCATATTTTTTCAACTTTAAAGTTGTTACATTTTACTTACTGCGGAATTTTATCATGTTTAATTTGAATTTAACATTAATGAATTTAAAACTTATTATTAGTTATAAGTTGAATGATATACAAGTAATTGCTTATCGCAAACCACACAAATTACAAATTAGAGTTCAAAAATGGTAATATTTATATACGGAGTTATATACACTACTGGCCATTAAAATTGCTACACCAGGAAGAAATGCAGATAACAAAATGATATTCATTGGATAAATATATTATACTAGAAATAACAAGTGATTAAGTTTTCAAAAAATTTGGCTGGATAGATCCTGAGAAATCAGTTCCAAGAACAACCGAATCTGGCAGTAATAACAGCAGTTATACGCCTGGGCATTGAGTCAAACAGAGATTGGATTGCATGTACATGTACAGATGCCCATGCAGCTTCAACACGATGCCACAGTTCATCAACCGTAGTGACTGGCGTTTGGTGACGTGCCAATCGCTCGGCAACCATTGACCAGACGTTTTCTATTGGTGAACGATCTGGAGAACGTGCTGGCCAGGGCAACAGCCGAACATGTTCCGCATCAAGGAAGGTCCGTACAATACATGCAACATGCGGTAGGCCATTATCCTACTGAAACATAGGGTTTCGCAGGGCTCGAATAAAGGGTAGAGCCACGGGTAGAAACACACCAGAAATGTAACGTGCACTGTCAAAGAACCGTCAATGCGAACCAGAGGTGACCGAGACGAGTATCCAATGGCACCCCATACCATCATGCCAGATGATGGGCCAGTATGACGATGACGAATGCACGCTGCCAGTGTGCGTTCACCACGATGCCGCCAAACACGGATGCGACCATCATGATGCTGTACACAGGACCTGGATTCACCTGAAAAGATGAGGTCTCGCCATTCGTGCGCCCAGGTTCGTCGTTGATCACACCATTGAAGGCGCTCTTGTCTATGACGCAGCGTCAAGGGAAGCTGCAGCCATGGTCTCCGAGATGAGAGTCCATATGGTGCTGCAAACGTCGTCGAACTGTTCGTGCAGACACTTGTTGTCTTCCAAACGAACCCGTTTCTTGTCTCACTGCTCATGACGTGGTTGCACGATCCATTACGGCCATCCGGATAATATGCCTGTCTTCTCGGCTGCTAGTGATAGGTGGCCGTTGAGATCCCGCATGGCGTTCCGTATTACCGTCTTGAACCCATCGATTCCATATTCTGCTAACAGTCATTGGATCTCGACCGACGCGAGCAGCAATACTGCGATAAGATGATCCGCAATGCCGGTACGCTACAATTCGACCTTTATCAAAGTCAGAAATGTGCTGGTACGCATTTCTCCTTCTTACACGAGGCATCACAACAACGTTTCACCAGGCAACAACGTTCAAATGCAATTTGTGTGTGAGGAACCGGCTGAACAATTTCCTCATTTAAACACACTGTAGTTGTCGCTACTGGTGCCTGCTTTGTCTGAATGCGCTGAAAAGCTAATCATTTGCATACCACAGCACCTTCTTCCTTTCGTATAAATTTCACGTCTGTAGCATATCGCCGTCTTGGTGTAGCAATTTTAATGTCCAGTAGTGTAGTTTGTATAGAAATATTTCCATTTATTTTTCTTGTTTAATTTAAATGTAAAAAAAAAAAAAAAAAAAATTCTTGACTTTCATTTTCTGTTGAATTATTTTTTAGAACTTTGTATAGTTTAAAGCAAAGTGTACTACACAAAACGTAATTTACTTATTACATTTAAGTTGTTTTTCCAGCCAATGAATTGTTATTTATATGAAGCTAACATATATGCTACTGATGCTTTGTGGAAAGATTTATGCTTAGGATATCATATTCTTCATAAACCTGAATTTTTTCATAATAATATCGTGTATTTACAGAAAGAAATTTTTTTAAAAATTCTTTCTATTTTCTACAGAAATTTAAATTAAAAGCTAGAATAGCATATTTTTTTAATAATATCTGATTCCCTCAGAAGGAATAATTTAATGTTCAAGAAAAAAAATCATTTATTTTACTTTTTGGAATATTTTAAAATAAAGCATCAACGCATAAGAGAATATTTTCTTAGTATTTTTAGGTTCATTCGTTTCCTCCTTACAAGAATTTTTAGAATCCGAAACCGGGAGTGATTTTTGATCTATCGACAGTTGTTTTAATGGTTAAAAAAATCAATATATAATCAATAGTAAAATCAATATAGTTCATTTTTATATAATTTGTGTATCTTATATATTAGCAGATATCAGAGCAATTTTTCAACAAATCATATATTATAATAATTCTTTGAGGTGATATAAATAAACCCCTCTAAAGTAATGCATGTCCTAATTAGAAATCTTTTATTATTTAACGTTATATATTATTCCCCTATACCTCAAATTCGAGTGGTTGTCTTCAAAGATTTTGAACTGAAGTGTTTCATTTTAGCTCTAACAGTGTCAGTTAGTTGATAATTCAGTGATATTTTATACTCTTAGAAATGTCTGTATTTATTGAGAAGTTTTTAATATCTCTCATTTACCTATAGAATATCATAGAAATAACAGAAAATTAAAGGCAGCTTTTCTTAGTTGGAACTTCTTCATTGTTTAGCAATTTCCATTATAGAAAATTTATTTCCTTTAGTTGTGAATCTTTATATTATACAGTTCTATATAAAAATAATTTAAGCAAAATCAACATAGATATCTAAATAATTCATAGTAACAACTTTTCTACCAGAAGAAAGTTAGATTAATATAAGTACAAATTCATTCAATTAACCCTTTTGCATTTGTTCAAGATAAGTTACTTGATGGGATAATTTACTTGCTTTACAAAAGAAGTAAAATTATTTAGAGCTACTTTTCAATATTCTTTATCTTTTACTACGAGTTAATATTTTCCTCTCAAAATACAAGTTGATATTTTTCTTTCAAAATGGCAGTTTAGTTCTTATATCTTTCAATGAGATAGAAGTGATTTCCATTCCCTTTAACTGAATGAATATTTGTAATAATAAATTAAACTTTTGCAGTACAGATTACTCTATACCATATTTGTGAATACCTCAATCCTAAAACCGAGAAGAATTCCCTTTCAGGTGGGTTCTGTTAACAGTGTCTTGGAAACTACTAGCTGTTTATGAGTCATTTAGCTTTTGTAAAAGCAGCCTAAATTTTCATTTAACGTATCAAAAATTAATAATCTTTTATTGATAAAGTATAACAATTTATATCTCACTTCATAAAAGTAATTTGCATGCAACAATAATATATCGTTAATTCTAAACACCAATTGCTATTGCTTCTTTCTTTTTCATGAATTTACGATATAAAAAAGAATGCATTTTTCACATTTTTGGCATTTATTTTCCTTTCCCAACAATGCAAACATAAGTCATAGGAATTTTTCCCCCTTTTATTTAAAAAAAAAAACTTGACTTGCACTGCTATTACTTTTGAAGGCTTACAATCAGATGTCGTACACTGCTCAAAACAATTAAAGGATATTGCGGTTTTAGGTAGATCTTGTGGTTGGGAAACTTTTTAGCTGTTTGATACGGGGTCGACAAACGTAATAGGTTGTATGAGAATAAATTACACATGTTTGGCAGAAAAAAATCCATTTTATTGCGCATTTGTATACAAAAGGAAAAAAAAACACAATTTGTGAATATCAGAAAAGAATAAGAAAAGGAGTTGTCTTTAAAGGAAGTCATTTTCAGTAGGGGGTATGGTTTCCACTGACGGCCAGCAACGTTGAACACCTTTGAGGCATGGAGTCAAATGAGGCTATTAATTACGAGTTGGGGATTCTGTCCCACTATTCCAGAAAAGCTTTTTCCAGTTCTTGGAGAATTTGTGGCGGTGGTTGGTGGCTAGCAACTCGTCTTCCTAGAGCGTCCCAAACATGCTCTATTGGATTCATATCTAAAGAATACGCAGGCCCTTCCATTCGTACGATTCCTTCCTCGAAAAGGAAATCCTCTATCAGGTTAACACGATGTGGCCTGCAGTTATCATCCATTAAAATGAAGTCATCTACGACTGCTGCAGCGTAAGGGACTACAATAGGTCTGAGGATCTCATCCTTATATCGGACTCAGTCAGGGGTATATCTCGAATGATATAGAGGTCTGTATACCCGTCAATGGAGATTCCACCATACACAAAGACTCCCCCACTGCGAAAATTGACACTTTCGTGCACGAACGTGGGATTATTCCTACTGTCACGGTCCCTCCAGATGAAAATACACCTATTATCAGGACGAACAGAAAAACGGGACTCGTCAGAAAAAAGAACATTGCTCCATTCATTTCTCCTCCATTTCCCATGCTCTGTTGCCCACTCCCTGCTGTCGCGACGATTTCTTGATGTTAGCTAACACATACCATATATCGGCGAGCATGCAGACCTACACAATGGAGCCAGTATCTGACTGTCTGTGTTGAAACTGTGATGTCAGTAGCCGAGCGAAGGTGTTGTAGGAGAAGAGTAGCGTTCATGTTTCGGTGTCTCCCAGCAGTTAACACTAAATAATGATCTTCATTGGGAGCTGTTCTCCGTTTGAGACCTTGTCCTGGTATTTGGCCTGCATTTCCAGTCTCCAAAAAATGGTTCCAGATCCTGGATTTCATTCACTGCCACTGGAGCAACGTTTTTGACGTCGAATTCAAAACTAGCATGTTCCACAGATTGGAAATCAGAAAAATTTGCATTTCTGATTCTCTTCATCCATTTTCAGCCAAAAAAAAAAAAAAAAAAAAAAAAAATTCGCTTATGTCTTTATTTTATATAAAAATTACAATATCCTTTTATTGTTTTGAGCATTGTAGTTAAGATTGAAGTAATTATTATGTATATATTGCACACGATCATGTACCCTTAATGAAAGTTTAGAATTTATAATGCCACGCATAAATTCGAATGCATTTTATAAATTCTTTTTGCCTGACTATTTCAATTGTTTCACGCATTTATATATATGTATGTGTGTATATAGATATATATATGTTATTATTAATGTGAAATATGATTTTTTCAGGTCTGTTTCATACAAAAACAAAGGAAATCCTCTAAATATCTCAAAATTTGGTCATAATTATATGAATGAATCAAACACAGCTACTAAAAATCATTGATTTGCTAACTTATCAATCTTATTGTAAATTAATTATATAATAATTTTTAATCTGTAGAGATAAAAGAATTGTAATAAATAAATAATAAAACATGGTTATGTGGTTATATATATATATATATATATATATATATATATATATATATATATATATATATATATATATAAATTGTGTAAAGAAAATAACAACAATGAAAGCAATAAAATTGTTTAAACCATAACATAGTCCCTTTTCAATTTATAAATCATGAAGTTAAATTTATAATAATTTAACTTTTCAGTGAGAAAATTATTTATTTTCTCATAAAAAAATTGTCACTACAAACTTATAAATGAGATTAACGAATTTTTATCACAAGCAAATTACAACCTGAAAGTATGAAAAAGATTTATGACTAAGAATTTCACATTTAATTCTTTAATATTTGAATACCGTTAAGATGCTTAGAGAAAAAATGTTTACAATTATTTGCATATGCAAATTAATACTTACTTTCAAACATTCATCAAGAGGTTTTAAATTAGCAGATTGATAATTATTAATATTAACATTAATAAGTTTATTGATTTTATGTTATACATAATACAGGGTTTGAAATCCTATAATAAAAAATTTATTAACATTCTCATATTTTTACTAACCACATAATTTTTTTTTATGTATCTAAATACACATAAAATGATTTTACAATAATATTTTACAATAATAATATTTCTGAAAATTACATATTAGGTAAACAAATTATAGATTCAATTAAAATTAATTTCCTCAAAAAATTTGTATTTAAATGCAGATTTTGAAATCACAGAATGTTCATTGTTTTCTTGAAAAAAGGAGAAATGTCAAATACCAATTATTTTATTCTAATCTAGATTAAATTGTAGCTTATTAGGATTATAGTTTTTCATAAAAGAATACTGCTGTCAGAAGAATATGGAATACCTGAGAGTGTAACAGTCTTACAATATATAATACAAGATTTCAGTTGTTTCGCAACTCAGATAAGAAAAGATGTATTTTTTGCACCACAGTAAAAGATCGTAAAGTCACATCAATAAACTGGAGTCAAGAGTGAGTCACTTACAAAACAGAAAATGCGCTTACAAACAATTTAGTATCATTTGTGTCAAAATGAATTGTCAGAATGGATGATAACATAAAAAATGACTTAACTTGACATGTCCTCACGGGTTAAAGGACAACTAATTGCATGATCAACTACCGGGCATTGAAATTGAGTCATGAATTCTTTTAAGACAAATCTTATTCTCTGTACAGAATCAAGATGGTCAAATTCATGTTTAGTGGCGTGGTAGAGAATGCAAATCGTAAGAATGCATTTGTTATCACCATACTGGCCTGTCAACTAAACTAACAGTATGGGTGACTAGGCATACAATTCTCAATCACCTCATATTCGCATTGCTGGCACTTCTATCAATAGCTATTACAGTTATGAAGTGTCAGAAACTCTGGCTTAAATATCATATTCTTTTGATTTGGTGCTAAATGAATATAACCAATAAATAGTTTATGAATGATTATTTTAGATGAATGATTACCACTAGAGGTTACTTCTATAAATGAACTATAAGATATCCTTAAAATTTTATAAACTGCTGCACTCGTGCATGCCATCCTGCAATTACTCGAACCTATGCCAAAATTACATAAAATAATCATTCATATATCTTTGGTTATCCTTTCCTTATAAGTTTATAAGGCTCCCATATTAAAGAAAAAATTTTTACGATGGAATTCACATTTGGATTCCATTTTAAAAACTTTTCTACAATTGTTCCAAATTGTCTTAATTTTAAAACAATTTGAAACCAATAAAGAGCAGGCAAATAAACCAAATTTTCAATCATTAGAATATTTGCAGGAAATGTAATGTTATTGGATTAATAATGAGACGATGATTCAAAATGTTTCAAATTTAAAAGTTGTATAGACTAATTTTAATTTATTACCATACAATGATTCTTTTTTAAATCTTAATCATTCATAATTATTTTTTTGCTTATCTTGTGCATATTTACTTAGTTAATAATTCTTTTAAGTTCATAAATTTTCAAGTAATATTATTTTTAACACACAATGTATTGTAAATATTTACCAAACTTTTATAATCTATTAGATTTCTTTAAACGAAATCCTGGTATTTAGTATATAAATATTCAAGGAATTTGAGCAAAACTTAATGTGGTTGTATTAACTTCTGTGGCTAATGACACACTTCTCATTATTCTTGTAAATTTTTTCATCATTTTGTAAGTTAGATTTGATATCAGTAATAAGAATTTGATATTTTATTTTTTTCCTTTTTTTACGAATGAATTTCTTAAAATAGTAACCGAGTTTAACATTTAGAAGATTTTAAACTTATATATTTGTAACAGCGAATCTCACTTGCTTAACAATTTATGATTTGTTTACCCCGACAAAAGGACAGAATTTATCGTTTTTATTTGCCTTGTTATATTAGAAATATCAGTCAGAATCAGGTATATTTTTATAATAATAACAACTTAGAGAAAACTGGTTCATCTCTTAAGAAAATAGTTGCTGCTCGTTAAATAGATTGAGCAAATACGTTATTATGATAGGGCTGATAATTTACAAAATATGATTTCATCTTAGAATTCAAAGAGAAAAAGACTGAACTTCATTATTGAGTTTTACAAGTAGCAGCCATTACCATCCCACATGAAACATATTCACAATAATTATTAGCACTCGTAAGCATTATTTTAATAAAATGGGAAAGTAAAATTTAAAATGTATTAACCATTTACCTGAATATATTTTAATGTATTAAAGAACACAAGTTTTTATTAAAACAAATGTTATTCTTATTATATTTTTCTAATTTTTATTTTTTACGGTTAGAATAAAGAAGATTCTATTTGATAGCTGGAAGGTAATTTTTAACTAAGAGTAGGACAATGAATAATTTTTGACCCAAAATAATTTTTGTACTATAGCAGAATTCACATTATGTTTATAGTCAATTTAAATGGTTGATAAGTAAAATAAAGTAACTTTTTACGTAAAATTTATTTTATATTGATCTATTTAATTAGTTAAATCTCAAACTTTATTTCTGTTGTATTTTTATTAAATTTTTCTCGATATTTTTTTTATCTAAGACAAAAAAAAAATCTTGTTGTAAAGGGTAACTGATTTCATAATTATATTTCTATGTGAATTACAAACTAGTTGTCTTAAATTTATAATTATGAATGTAAATTATAAATTTTCCTATGCATGTTAGAATGCATTGTAAAATTACTATTTTATTTGAGCGTTTTATTTATGAAAATGAATTTTTTCATAAAAACTTGTTTTGTTAGAGAATAAGAGTCCTAAATATTTATTTATTGATAATAAAATCATTTTTTTTTAATAATTATCGGGAAAATAAAATTTGAATAGAATATTTGAAATTAATTTACTGGAATAAAAAGTTCATGATTTTACATATTGGCTATATATATTGACATGATTCATATATTATATTATAACTTAATTGTAAAAAATAAAATTTAAAATGTATTCCAGGGAACTTAGTAAAATTACTTTCTATACTGCAGGAAAAATGGAATATAATAGATTTAACGAAAAATGTACCATTATACATGCCATTATATTATTCAAATATTTGAATATTTAAACAAGAAACTTTTGTGTAAAACAGGTATGAATTATTGTGAAAAATCAAATCAAATGTTATGAATAATTATTTTGAAAACTATTATTAATTTGAAAAAACCCAATATCTCTTTTTGATATAAAATTAATACCATTGAGTAGGAAAAAAATTTGAAAAAAATCAAAATTATTTAATGTGACAATACTGAAATGTTATATATATA
>JAPDSC010132067.1:207661-236439 GCA_026290005.1 Latrodectus geometricus | reverse complement strand
TAAAACTGAATTGGTTTGATGTACAGAAATAATTTTATTCAAAAATTGAATGATTTTATTCGATTTTATTCAAAACAGTTGTTTACTACTTGTCGAAGTTTTATTACGAGACCAGAAATAATCCAATAAAATCAATATTAGACGATTGTACTTTTACTTAATCTGAACTACAGTCGATATTTTAACTCTTCAATAAATAACCTTTTCTTCATTTGCTTTGAATTATTTCAGTATTTTGTTCTAGAATTACATTTTAAAAATTCCAAACTCTTAATGTGACGAGGAGAATTTACAAGTTTTAATTTAGATACAATGTTTTCTGAATTTTATAATAGTTTTATAATAGTTAGAGTTTTAATAATAGTTCTCTCGAGAAAAATTGCGTCTAAATGAGCTAAGTCTTAATAATTATCAGTATCTCATTTGTTAATCCTTCCAATACTAACAAAACTATTTATTTTTATTTGCAGAATTTAAAAAAAAATATTTGCAAATTAATTTGTATTTCAAATTCTTTTCACTGAAAGGCGAGAGATTAGTATAATCGCATTGTTTTCAAACATTTCCATAATAATAATGTAATTTACTTTTATTGAACAAAAGCTTATTTTCTTTTATAGGAAAGCTTTTTATATATTAATTCATTAAAATTGCTCGATATAATTAAATCATTAAATCTTGACTAATGTTTATTCATTTTATTCTTTTCCTTAATTACTCATGGGATTTTTAATGCATTTTAAGCTCTTGAAGTTTAATTCTTATTAACTTGGAGCTTAAATTTAAAGCTTTTTACGTATTAATAACAATATTTTTTGTAATATTAAGGAATATTATAATCAAAATTTATAAAAAAATAACAATAAATAATCGAATTTGTGTCAATAAATAGAAATAATCAAAATTGATATCAATTGTACAGGAATTTTAAATACAATTATTTGCTAACAAATGCATTCAAAATAATTTTGCAAAGTGTAGTTTATTAATTTACAAATGAATGGAAAAATAGGATAAGGATATGTTAGAAAATTTTAAAATCAAGAGAAATGAAACAAAATTTAAATTTTTATGTTTTTCATAAAAGTGATCACTGTTTAGAAGAATTATGTTTCTTTAGCTGAAACACTAAGTAGTATCTTCCTAAAATTTATCAAAATTCAAAGCCCATGAAAATCAATTTATAATAATATCTTAAAATTATAGATAATCTCTATAAAATATTAAAATCTTCGATTGCAATACATAAGTATTTAAATTATAATAATACAAGAAAAAATTATTAAAAGTAGTGGAAGAAATATGTAAATCATATCCTTAGATTATGCTAAAATTTCACAATACATAACATAATACTAAATGTTCATCAAATTTATTATAAGTATAGGTATTTAATAAAGTTTTAGTTTCATAAAATATAGATTTCTCTGCCATTAAATAGATAGTTTAGTTCACAATATAAAACAATATATATTTCTAAATCTTTGATAAAATAAGTCTGTGTTCTTTCATGCGTTCGGATTTCTGAAATAAATTGCAAGTAAATTTCGCAATGATATTGTTTATCTGCATAAAAAGTTTAACAAAATGTGTAAGCAAGCATCTCATATTTAAGCATGAAATTGAAAATGTGATTAGAGGGAATAGGGTATTTTTGAATTGTAATAAGTCTGGTATCTCATAAATTGTTTTGTGGGCTAAATAAATTGTATAAACACTTAAAATACTTTTAGAATTGCATTATTATTTTTATGATAAATTATGAAGTATATGATTATAAAATATTAGTAAGAAATACAATAATTTGGGTGTAAACATTTGAATTGAAAACTTTTTCCGGAACAATACAAATTTTGAAAAATTACTTTAAGCAACGGAAAATAAGGAACATTTCAGTACAACTGATTCCAAATTAAACAAAGGTATTTTATTAATTATACTTATGAGATGCAAAAAAATTTCAATTAAAGTAAAAAATTATAAATCTTATGACAGGAATGAATTTTTTATTCATAAGTTTAAAATAAAATAAAAATTGTATAACCCATTTTATAACTTGCAATATATTTTTCATTCACAGTTTAAAAAAGAGTAGAATAAGCAAACATTACAACTATTGACTATGTAACATGTATAAAAATAAGTTTAAAACTCCCATGTTTTCTTATGTGATATACATAAAGCTATATGTGTATAAAGGTAATTAAAGTAGGAAAATTTCAAGGTTCTGAGTTATTATTAATATAAAAATGATAATTTTATAATCATTATAATTTTTCATGCAATCCAAAGAGATAAGTATGTATGTAAATATATTCCACTAAATTATTTTCTGTTGGTCATATAGTGTGTACATTTAATTTAGAAACAGTTTTTATTAATAAAATGAAACTTCTATATGTATGCAAATAATATTTATTTACATATTAAATATTTTTATTCACAATCTTTACAAAGAATAGGTATCCAACGTTTTATTGATTCTGTCATTTTTTTTTATTCATTTAAACGTCCATACTTAGAAATCGCAGAATCCAGTTTGTCAACAATTTCTTCTAGAATATTCGTAGAGTTCAAAGATTTCAGTATTTTTCCAGTGGCTGTTGTAACAGCAGTCGGAATATTGCTTGCGGGTGCAATATTAACAGCCAATGTAAGCAACAAAGTAAGAAGGGGTAATAAAAGCATTCCTAATCCCCCAAGAACATAAGGAATCATGTAACCGTAGCTCTTTCCCCCGTTGTAGTAAGGATCTATATATGGATAATAGTGGTCATATTCTTTATGGTAATCATGTCCAGCATGGTAGTGATAGAAATATGGCTCATCTTTACCATATCGACTACTCTGAGATTTTAGGTCGAAGTCTACGTACTTTTTGTGAACATTTGTAGATGATGGTGGTGGCGTAGGCTTGACAATCGGCGGAGAACTGTTTTGGATTTTTCCAATAGGGGTAGAGTATTTATGAGAAGTTGCAGAGATAAAAACGAAACTTAAAAATAAGATGATGGACTTTAGAGCTAAATTCATCCTGAAAAATACAAAATTACTTTTAGTGAAAAGAAAAATTTCAAATTTCAATTTAAAAATATTGTTTTATTTAAATATAAAATGCCAAAAAACTTTTTAAGTATCAATAAATATGAAATTATGAAGAAAATGTATATCTTCATATATTCATGTACAGAAATGTGTCATGTAAAAAGGAAGTCTCAAAGAAACTTAAATTAGAGAATTTACTGTCAGAAGAAAATTTAATTAATTTTGTGTGTATATAAATATATTATAGATTCCCTTATATTATTAATCTAATTGTACAGAAAAAAATGTTTCTAGATAATTTCACTGTAGATTTATGATAAATTTGTTCATGATTATTCCTTTTTGCGATTGTGTTTACTTGTCTGACTGAACGTTGTTTCGCTTTAGTTAAAGCTGACAACGTCATTAAGATACTACAAATTCTTAATTGGTATTCTGAAATCAACGAATACCTAATTTCAATGTTATTAAATCAATATTTTTTGTTCACAGCTTTTTAATATAGGGAAAACAAGATTTATTTTCATTAGCAATGAAAATGTTTTAATGGTCTCAATCCCATTGCTTTATCTGCTATTAAATTAAAGACAATAGCGTGTAAATCATCTTACCTTAGTCAAGTTGTAAAATTTCCTTTTGAGTGTTCTTAAAATTCAAAACAATGAAACATTGCAACTTACCTTGTTTCGTTAAAAATAAGCTCATTAATTGATTGAAAAATAATTCCCTTATTGAGGATAGATCTATTTTTGTAGTCCTTAAAACAATGTCTACTTACCTTAAGAAATTTAATTATAAATATTAGAACTGTTAAATGCTGTAATGTCTAAATATAAAAAAATAGAATTTTTTCTAAAAATAGGTTGTAGCAAATAGATAAATAACTTTTGATAGTTCTTAGTAGTCAGCTAAATAATCAGAAAAGAGGTTTGAGTTGAAGGTTTCAGTATTCAACGAATGCATTAAAAGCAGCAATGAAAAATTAATAGTATAAACTATCATTCACTTAAAGAGATCATATTGGTTTTATTAAAGAAATAATACATTTTTCTGTAAATCAATATTAAAGCGATAAAGTAATTCTCTATAAATTGAGTCCTTAATGGTGTTATAAATGATAGTATCAAGTTCATATTTAATTTCGCATGAAACACAATTTCACAAACTTTTTAAAATTCACATCATACAGGAACTGTGTTGGACGAAAGTACTAACTGAAGTGGAAAAATAAAAAGAATATATAATTTGGCACAACTTGAATATACAAAAGCTTATCTGACATAACTCAAGCGAATCGAAGAAGAACTTTTCTTTTCTTCACTTATTATGCTTCTATAGAGAAAGAGTTTAAGATAGAGGTTAATTCTGATAATACATTAATACATACTTAAGAAACACAAATTTGAAAAAAATACATTGTGGTTTCTAGTCAAAGTTTTGGATAATGAATAATAGAAACAAGCTTTATTTTTTTTTCTCTTATAAAAGTTACAATACAAAAGTAAAAGACATACTTCAAGGTTCTAATTTTCATTAAAAGGTTTTTTGAATATTTTTGTATTTTATGTTTTAATAATTGACCAAATGTTTTCAAAATGATTTACTCATTTATAACTTTTCTTTATTCATACAATTTAAGGTATTTTACTTGAACTATCAGAGATAATTTATATATAACTTGAAGAATCAGCTAAATTATCTCTGATTTACTACCTAAGAAATTTTAAAAGAATCAGAATTTGTTTGGAAATTGATTTGGTATTATTTTTTAACCCCTATTTCAGAGGCATGCAATTGTTATATATATTTAAAAAATCTATAATAAAATTATCCAATATCATTAATAAAATTATCTAAATATTTACTAAACTACAGTTTATGAAAGGAAACAGTAATTTATTTACCCAAAATTTAATGTGTAATTTGACCATATTAATCTACTAAACAAATATTTTATTAAATAAAGCTGGCACCATCTAAAATATCAGTAAATTCTATCTATCATGTAAGCAACAGATTTTCGTTTGACTAAAACAAATGTTCGAAACACGTAGTGATTAGCAGAAACATCAATGTCAATGAAATGAAAATAAATAAATTGGCAAATAGTCTTAAATTATGTATTGCGTTTTGGAGAAATAATGATAAGGTTTCATACGTATATATTTTTTAAATTGGAGTTATGTGGTGGGTAATTGAAATATTGATTAAGCACCTACTTTTATAACTAAATGCCATATCAATGAATATTACGTAATGGTTTTATAATATAATTGAAATAAAGGAAAAAAAAACAAACTTTTAATAAAAGGTTGTTAGTTTATTTTAGAAATTAAACTCGCTATGGAGCTTTCTTAATAAGATTATCATCTAATGCATACTTTGAATCTTTTTCTAAGAATGTTTAGGGCTTCATTTTCTTATCAATTTCAGTCGTGTGAATAATTTCATTAACGTATTGCGTAGTTTGGCATTTCAAATTTTTTTGATCGTCATTATGTCAGAAACTTTTGCTTTACAAGTGCATCTAATTTTTGAGTAATTTAAATTTAATTGAAAAGTTTAAAATATTTCTCATACGTTAATGAATGCATTACTGATACTGTTGGGCAGAAAAATTCTGAAACCACTCTAACTTTTTTAAAACATTGCAACTTTTCACATATTTTGAAATCATTAACCAAATTATAACTTCCTTTGCACAGAAACTATTTTAAAAGAAAAAAATGCTGAAATACAAAAATTAATATAAATTATAGAGATCTAGCAATTTCATAATTATTTTTAAAACTATTTTTAATAATATTAATGTTTTATTTTTTAATATGTATAAAATAAATAAATAATGAATTATTACATGTAAATTTATGCATAGCAGACATAAATTTACTAACTATTTTGTGATTTTGTGGAATTTTTTTCAAGAACGATTCTCCATTTATGAGTTTACTATAAATATTTTTAAGTAAGATACAATGAAATTTAGCAAATAGTAGGAAAGTTTCTTACATATGAATCTCCTTAGTTCATTTTTATAACTATTTTAAAATATTCTATAACGAACAAAAATAACTAATTCAAGAAGTCGATTATTTTTATTTCAAATTTCATAACTTTTATTAACAATTTCTAATGTGAAACTTTAAAAAGTATTGCACTTATACAATTGTAAACTAAGGTAAATAAAAATGTTGCTTTTCATCAAATAACACATTTTATTCATAATTTGTTCCTCGATAACACTTAAATATAATTTATTAAATGAGAATAATTAATTAATTTTAGAATATATTATAGTAAAATCTTTGATATTTCCAAAAGTTTTAACATTCATATATATATATATATATATCATTAGAAATGGAAGCATTTTTCATGTAAGAATGAAGGTATCCATTTTTACAATTAGTTCTTATTTTTAGAGTAAATTTTTCAGAGCAGTTTTTGAAAGTAAATATATTTAATAAATTATAATATTTAGTTTATTCATAAAAATATTTACAGAATGATAAGTATTGAAAAGAGAATTATGCTGTAAAATATATGAAAAATTATAATCAAATATATGTAATATTTGAATTCGTGGGAAAAGACGACTTAAAAATTTAGTGGTTTAAAATGTTCAATACTAAGATAAAATCCCCAAATAGGAAAGAAAAAAAAAGATTTAACGTGCGCGCGTACTTTTAGAAAATTATGCATTTTCTAATAAATACATTATTTTATAGTCTTATGTGTGTGTGTGTGTGTAATTTTTTTTATAAATGACTTATAATATTATTTTAATTGCTAATAGTAATAAAAAATCCATTTTATATAAAAAAAGTACAATTTTTCTATATTTCCGATTACTCACTAAAAATATGTTAATTTTAATTTTAACTTATATAGACTAATATATAAAAATTTAAAACAACTGCAGCACAAATATTTGTTGACTGAATAATTCAAATGAATTTCTGTAAATTTATTTCACAATACTTTTAAAATTAGTTGATACCTTTTCTATAATTTAAACATTACAAATGCAAAATTTACTTACTTGTTGGAAAAAGTGAAAACCAAGATAGACACTAAATGTTCCAAATGAAAATATTGATGTGTCGTGAATTTGAAGGGGATGAGATTTGCTTGATGTTAAATAGTGGTAAAAACTACTATACTGGAACTATCTTCTAGATATTCGAATGTTCTACATTTTAAGATTTAATATAAACAAAGAAATGTAGGACATGTTTTTTGTACACATTGTATCGGACATAACTTAAGTAATAGAAGGCGTGGAAGGGAAGATTTATCACATGATCCAATGAGAGGAGAGACATAACACGCAATTTGAATGAGAAAATTTCGCTTTATTCGTTCTTTTATTCTTCTCAAACAGACCATCCTCAGTGAAACAGTAGTCTGCAGAGAAATGTTAATCCCATTATCAAGATTTATCAAAGAGACTTTGAAAAAATTGAGTCAATGGAACATCTTCTTTTGTTCCAAATGCAGAGATGAGACTTGATGTAGTGTATGTAAAATTACAAGCTTTCGTGACATTTTCACCACATGCACTTTCCTAATGTAAAGTCTGGCCCATTTTGCTGATTTTCATCTAACAGGACGAAAAAGTGAAAAGCCATATTTACTTTTTTAGGTTACTCAGAGATAGAAATGATAATGTTGAATATATTTTTTAAATTCAAATTTAATTACACTCTTCGATTAATTAATCTTGAAAACGTGTGTGTCTGAATTTATCTTCAAAATTGTTTACTACTAACAAGCTATATTACCTTTATATTAATTCTTCCTCGAAATGAAAAATTATACTCAAAGTTTTTGAATAAGACCACTCATAAAATATGGTAACAGCGGCGAGCAAAGATATCAATATATTATTTAAGAATTGAAATCAAATTAATGAAATATTACGGTATTTAATAAAATTATAATATTTTCAGTAACTATAAGCATTTTAGAACCAATTAATTATTCCTATGAATATTTTAACTCATTAAAGTAAAATTAACGATTAAAATATTAATTAATTTCTAGTTCTGAATAAATTGAAACTCGACGACAGTTTCTTTTAATGTTGCCAAATTATTAGTTTTTCAGTTAACGTTTCAGCGCAATTATTACTAACCTGCAAAAAATATTTTTAAATAATTCATATTTAGTTATTCACTAACAAATAAAACTATTTTATATCAAAGCGCGATTTAATATTGTCGTACATGCAATATGAACTAGTTCTATTTTTACTTATCTTTGGATACATGAAATTGAATGTATGTGTTACACGCAAATTTACAGGCGAGTTAATAAACATTTTCCAACAATTTTATTCATTTTGAAATTAAGGATATTTAAGGAAATTAAATTAAACTAATATATATTATATATATAATATTATATAATTTATAAGTTAAATTTCAAATTAAAAGTTATATTGTTCAAATGGTATTTAATGAAAAAATATTACTGAGTACCATACTTATACTCTCATATTTATAAAATAATTTTACTACTGCTGAAATAAGCAATTCATCAAAATATAAATTATTAAAGTTCATTAGTATTTACCATTACTATTTTTTATTGATATAGCAAAAAGTTTAAATAATCAGAGATTAATATAATTTGGGAATAGTTCTTCATATATTTTTTAAAGTTTGGTCTTAAGTTAAAGAAGACAATCATGCAATAACTACTAATATGAAAAACGTAATCAATAAATTATGAAAAACGAAAGCGAATGAAATATCACAAAAAAACTTATTAAGTAATTATTTGTTTCGATTTCCAAAATTGTGTCACTTTTATCTTTATAATATCTTATCTTATCTCTCTAGAATAAAAATAATAATTACATTATTTTTGTTATGTTTATACATTCAGAAAATATCACTTAATGTTACTATAAGAAGATTTCAACCGTATAAAATGTAGATTTTTTTCATATATAAATGCATTTTTAAAGTAAAAATTAATTTCCAGAAATAATATTTCTCTGCTGAGGTTATATGATTAATGATATGAATTGAAAAACAATGGGCTCACTTTTTTGGTATTCTTTTCAACTTTCAAATATTGAATGTTATTATAGTTATAGTTATTATTATTAATGTTATCAATTGAATGTTATTATAGTTATTTTTTAAATCACTGAAAATAATTCCAATTAAAATAAGAATATGGGTAGTATATTTATAATTATAACTTTTTTTACATTTTTATCACCTTACTTTATTTTTCATTGTTATTTTTACTTTTAACCACATCTTTATGTTATGATTCGAAGAAGGGACAAGAACTTACGGCATTTTAATATGTAGTATGTTTTAACAAATATAACATAGCAATCTAATGAAATTTCCTGACTCTACGGTTAACGTGTTAACGGTTTTAATACCTCACGAACACCACATTCTTAAAATTTCTGTCAATTGCAGAATTTGACACTTGAGCTTAAATATTCCTCTCCATGCTACAACAAAGGAAGGACATAAGATCCACGAATGTATGCACCGTCTAAAAGTTTCTGTGCATATTAAAATGCATAGAAACTTTTACACGATGGTGCATAGAAATTTTGAATATGATGAAAAAGGTCAAGCCAATTAATTCTTTTATCGATAAGGTATCAGTAGCCCCAAACCGTGAGTTAAATTGCTAGGGAAAAAGTGTTTGTTTTACCAATTATCATTAGCCATCAGTAATGCTTGTGTGAGATACATTAGAAAGAATGCATAAAAGTAAAACATAAACGAATGTAGGTAAAAGATAAAATGTTATACTGAAATAATATTATGTAATTATGCTTTTGGATTTAATTTCAATTAAATAAAATTTAGCTCTATTATGAATGAATAATTACATACCCTAAAGCAGGCGAACATTTTTGTCCGTGGTGGCTTGGCTGGTTAGGGCGTTCACTCTGATTTTTGGATGGCAGTCGGTTCGAATCCCGACCCAACGTGTTCGCTAATGGTGGAAGGCACACATAAAGTATGTTGTAGTCGCAATGTATTTCATGTAAAAAAATACCTCTGTAGGTGACAGGAAAATTCTGGGAACAATCTGATTAGGCCCTTCTACTGAATTATGAAGACCCATCCACTTTCGTAGTAAATGATGCCAAAACTATTAAGTGGTCCACTAGACGAAGTACCATCTTCCAGATTTTGTACTCCGAAAATGTGGAAATAGGATCCTGCCAACAGGGCATTATAATAAAAAATTTTTAAAAATTGATACTCTATAAATTTATCACAAGATATAGGCAAGTAAATAAGTACATATTCACCATAAATTAGTTTTAAACTAAGAAAAGAACAAATGATTAGTGACAAAAGAATGTTTTGAATAAGAATGTGAAGAAGTAAAGAACTATGAACTTATTATCGTGTTGTAAAAAGTGTACGTAAGATACTTTTAAAATTATAATCTAGTGACTGCTTTTAAAAATTTTCTAGTCTCTAGTAATTAAAATACTAAATTTTTATTTGAAAACTAAAATTTTAAAAAGGAAAGCCAAACAAATAAGTTTTATTAGTTCATAAAATTGTTTAAGTAAATAATTTATTTGATTTATTTTCTTTAGCAATTTAACAAATCCTTAAAACAAAACAATGTATAAGATATTCCATTGAGAAAGTTTTTTTTTGCATAAAATAATCTTTTGGTTTACAGCAATGGAAATTAAAATTATAGTTAATTTTAAATATTCTATAAAATTTCTTAAGAATATGTATTTGTATTTTATTTGTAAACTCAAAAGTTACATAGACCTTGCACCATTAAAACCAACGAACCAAAACTTACATGTAGAAAATTTTTAAAGCTAAATCTTTTAGACAATATAAAAAAAAGTTATTAAATAGCCATAAGTTAAAATAATTCATTAAAAACTAAAAATTCAGTTAAGTAACTTTATTCATTAATAAAAAATTGTTATTTAACTGCAAAGTTTTGGTTAGGATCGGTGCTTTTTTCAATTTTATACAACTTAACGAAATATGATGCCTGTGAATATACATTTGATTAGCAATGGTAACATGAATTCTAGAATTTTGTAGTTTGAAAAAATGAATAACGTTCTATATTTGTTTAAAATTGCTTAAAGATTTTAACACCGTGTAAAATTCTCAACTGCGCAAAATTTTTCATTAATTATACCATCCAATTTTTGAAAATTGATTATATAACCGGCTAAATATTTGGTGCATGATAGTTTCAGAAACTGGATTCAAACACATAGTTTCCCGACAATATTAAAATATTTAAGAGATCAAATTAAAATTTTAAGAAAAAAGGGATAAGAATGTAATATTAAATATTAAAACGGTTTTAAATAGATATAGCAAAAAAGAAATTGTTCTGATTACTATTTTTCGACCAATTCTATAATATACATAAAGAAATAAAATAAATATCAATGCAACAATATAATATCATATTTGTATTCTAATGATTGCTATACATAATTTAGGACTGAGGCAAAATATTCTGATCTCTACAAGCTACTTCAAAATATATTATTAAAAAATTTGCAATAAATGAGAATATAGCTTAAATTTTAAAATATTAACAACGTACTTAATGAAATTATTATGAAAAATTTTAACCTAAAGAATTTCAAAATTTTTATTTAAATATTTTTTCTCTACTGCAGGAGGAGAGGAAGAATGGGACACACTGAATCAATGTATTAGAAACCCAAGATCAATATTTTATTGAATTGCATTTTGCAAGGATAATAAATCTTTCTCGTTTGAGTACCTGGAATACTTCTGAAAGGCAGTTATGATTAGAAAATGATGCAATTGTTTTGTATGTTTTATGGAAGAGTAGAAAGCTGTCAGATGCGTTTTTCCACAGATCCACACATTCCTTCACATTCAGCATTGGCGACTTTCAAATCAAGACTCTACAGTGACTAGAGAAGATGCAAGAGTGATTGATGTTCATTGAATGAGCTTGAATACTTCTGGCATGATGTATTGTTGCATCCTTGAATTATCCTTTGGTATCATGGCAAAATTGCAGCATCGCTGGTTACACTTGACCAGAAAGTATATTTAGGTTATTCGTGGATGTTTGTTTACCCTCGAGAAACACCAGGGTTCATCTTTCATGCTATATGAACATATCATGATGTGACCTGACTTGCTCTAATTATATTAAAATTTATCCATTTCATAACTTCTTCTAGTTTAAACCGGAAATATTCTAGGACTGTACCCAGAAAGCAATAATTTTAAATAGCCTTAAGTTACCGAAACTTTAAAATTAATCATCACAATATCATAAATAATAGTCAATATTAAGATAAAAAATAAGAATGACTCACTTATTATATCACAAGACTTCATTACCATACTTAATGTAAAAGGTTACGCTCTGAGGAAAAAGCAAGAACATAGGTATGACGTTAGTAAATTAACCTAAGAGAAACAAAAATTAATCTGTTACAAGTGTAGGAATTTAAAGAATGTTCTTCGAAACATTATATTTTTAAATAAAATAGAAACTATTTCTTATTATGTTTAATATCATTAATTGTTTGCTTGTTTTAGTAAAAAAATTTAACTTTGTACATCAATTTTGCTTAAATGTGTACAAAAGTCTGTTGGTAATTTTATTTAAAACCAAATCTGGTCTGATCAAAGTTTTAATAAGGCTAAAATTGGAAATGTTGAAAAGCATTTTCAAGCCCGATTTCAAAATAACGATCAGCATTTATTATTTTTTAAGCATTAAAGTTAATTTTTATCATTTAGGTTAAAAAAAATTAAATTCTATAATCTATAAGTAACTACTTTTAATTGGAAGGCTATTTCTAACATGATATTTTTAATTATTTACTTAACTTTCATAATACCCATGCAATCAGAATGAAAGTAAAGAACATATTCCTTTTCAATTTTTTTTACGTCATTAGTTTCATTTGCCTACAGTCGATATTCATCAAAGTGATCAGATGAACATAATCAAATTTTTATATTTCTATAAAATCTATGAACTTCTGAGATTTTTTTTTTAATTAAAAGAATTGATCTTGTAAAATTTTTAACAACACAAATTGTAAAATTTTAAAAATTAATTTAAAATTGTTACATTACTCTAGTTCGTAATTGAAATACTCTTAAGTCCACCTTTTTTAATTTAAATAATTTGATAAATAGTATATAATGTATAAAATATGTTACAACCAGGCTAAAATAAATAGTAATTGTTTTGAAAAATGCCAGAAAATTGATTTTCTTAAGTACTTTAAACACAAATGCATTTAACTTTGTAGATAAATATGTACAATTAGTCTATTAGAGATGCTACATTTTCTTTTGGATAAACAATTGTACTCCTTATGAGGAAACGTAATTTATTTTGTGCCCTCTGCGTTTTAAAATTATTGATTAATGAGATTATTTTTTTCCATTGTACTAAGTAGGCCAAGTCCGTCAGATTTGGCCATATCTTTCAGGAAAAAAGTGTACTTAGTTATTATGCTAGTTTCTCTATAATACAAGCTATTATATTATACCAGTTTAATCATAAATTTCAATAGAATTTTATTTTTCTAGTGCTGCTTTTTTATAATTGTTTATCCAAAAAATATAATGCATTTTATTTTAAGGGTAAAATGACATGTTTAATGTTTAACAGCACAGGTAACTTGTTGAAGTGAAGTCTTTCTATGTTTCTAATTTTTACTCGCATGATACTTACGCCATTAAACTGGATTAAATCATTTCTATATAATAAAATATAATCTGAATTTACTCCATTATTTTATAATTCTGATATTTGTGTTGCTGCATATTTTTGTATCTAAAAAGTAGAGTAGATTTATAATATCAGTTTAGAGACTAACAATTTTATAACTTTATTCAAACTTAACAAATTTTTTCTTGACGAGACAATAGAAATGCAATGTTTAAAAACATATTCCAAAAATTATGAAAATGGGAAAAGAGGAAAACTAATAAGTTATATTTATTATGACAAATAGCATATAAAAAACGAATACACAATATATGTTTTGTAGTTTGTTGGGCTACACTTGATGGTAATTAATTCAGCAATATCTCTTAGTACAGGTTAAAAGAATGAAAAGGATGTCTCTTGTGGTATAGATATTCATTCTGCCTCAACCATTTGACACAATTTATCCTTTGAATGCAGCATTGGCAACCTATGCAAGCAATGTTCAACGGTGTTATAAGCACTTTTTATTGCTGAGAGAATAGGAGATACAGATGGCCAAGAAAATATCCTGAGCTCTCACTCAGGAAAACAATGAGAATTCTGAATGGTTCTCATTGTGAGGTATTACCTTAACCACCCTAACAGTGACATTCGGCATCCCTTGATGGTATCGAATAAAATATATGTATCATTAGACTCATTCTCCCAATAATGGGCATTCCTGATGGTCTGTAATCTCAAGCGATAGTGCCACAAACCAGAAGCACCAATCGCATTGTCGTGGTCTGTGGTGTTCCATAGTTACGATCAGAACGTACCTGCAATAAGAGATGAAAAGATTCATACTATAAGGTGCATTAAGTACTGATAAAAGTTCCAAAATTGAATAATTTTACAACAAGGAATTTTCATAACAGAATTTTTTTTATTCAATTTGGTATTTTTTGATATTTATTAAGATTATATAGCTTAATTTAGTAATTTTAAAGCTAACAATTTATCGAAAGATCCAACGCACTGATTTTCATGATTTGTATTTCAACGTTATTCAATGCCATTTTTATTTCTTTTGGATTGCTTCATTTTAAATTAAAATTCAAGCATTTATTTTGAGCATCACAGAAATATTGCTGAATAAGAAAGTTCTTGAAACTTTTTTGACTCTTTGGATTCTATGGTAATCACAACTTTGAAAATTGCTTAAAAGACAATTATTTTCAATTTAACAGTTAAATTCTGACTATGAATTTGTAAATCCAAATACGATATTTTTTAAAGTTTTAAAGGAATTGCAAATTAAATCATATCTGTTTCATCATTATTAGAATGGAATTAAGTTTGTTAGGCACGTTTGCGTGCTTGAAGTATAAACTAAAGAATATTGGTATTTAAAAATGTGTATGTGAATAATTAGACATCATTGGCTTAGTTGATATGGGTAACAAGTCTTTATTTTTTACTAAGAAATATACAAATTTATGGAAAAGTCCCTATTTCAATGTTTTCCTGTTTAACTGGAAAAGCGAAAATGCATCTGGGAAAAGACGAAAACTATACTTTATCAAACTCCGAAAAAATATTTAATATTGCTTTTCTTTTGTAAAATTTTTGTGGATATGGAAAGAAAGAAGGATCCGATGTTGGGGTGATAATTTTTTCTCTACTCCCAGCAGTAACGAATAAATGGTAATAAAAAAAATAAATAAAAAATAAAAATAAATAAATAAAAAAAAAATTACATGCTTTCTTCTTGAAGCGAAAAACTTCCAGATCCGAATGTTACATCACTTAAATTAATTACATCATGGCATAAGCAATTTTACAGGGAGTTCAGTGTTAGCCATGTTTTAAATTAATTACAAACATGTTTTTAACAAAATTTAACCACATTTTTTAACATTAAAATAAAATGTTAAAGGAAACAGCTTTTATTTTAAGTTAAATGTTGATATCAAACTTCATTTTCAACTCCGTGCAGCTTTACTCAATTCAACCTCGATAAAATTTTGTTAGACAAGCAGAATAAGGATTTGATTCATGTTCTTTAAAAGGTCATATGAATTAAATTTGAAAAGCTTTCAGAAATTTGAATTTTGGAATTCTATAGCAGAACTCTAAAAAAATATCTAGTTTTACAAAGTAAAGCTAGTTTTGTGATTTAAAAAAGTGGGATTGTGTTATAATCACTATTTCTAAATGAATCTTCTTTTAAATTGAAAAAGAGAAAAGAAGTAGTAAAGTTTATTTATGTATATATAAACTTATGTGAGTGAATTCCTTATTACTTAGCTTTTCTCCTGTCCAATATATGATGCCCCAAAATAAATCACCAAACAATGATATATTTTAGAAAATTGGTTGAAAATATATATCTTTTCTTAAATTTTTTCCTATCCTAGTAGAAAATACCACTGAAAACATTTTAGTTTATTCATTTAATAATTTTATTAACATTTATTTTTTAATTTTTATTGTTTGTGCTTAGTTACATTGTAAATTTTACACATTATACTGTCAATTCTTAGGCATTTGTTAAAATTTCTCACACAACTTGAATTTTCATTAATCAAGGAAAACTGATGAAATATTTTAAGTACTTTTGCTTAAAGTGAGTTTCTTTGTTGAAGAATTACAATTCTTTAAAGAGAAAAATTCATTATTTTGTAAGTCCTTTTCTAAGGAATTGAAAGCGACATGTCACATAAATTTCTTAAATAAGAATTTCTGTTAAGAAAATTAATTGAAATATTAAAAAGCTACTAAAAGCAGTGTTAAAAATCAAATCTCATAAAAAACCTCTTAATCAATAATTACAAATAAAATAAATTATTATAAATAAAAAATTATGAGAAAAATATTAAATTATTAATTATTTAATTTTTAATGCTATATAAATCATTAGTTAATACTATTAATAATCACTTGAAAACAAACAGCTAATGACCAGTTTTTGAAAAGGAGAACAAGTCCAGATAAGAGAAGAGATTTTTTAAAATATTTATACTTAAGAATGATTATTATTAGAAAAACACTAAAAATCAGGCATTATTAATAAACATGTATAAGGATGTTTGAAAGAAAGTAATTAATTTTGAATAACATTTTAACAAAAAATGTTAAAATGATTTTTTTAAAAAATTATTTTAACAATTCGTAAAATTAATTTTTTTAAATGAAGAATATTTATTGAAATTTTGTTATGAAAGGTTTAGAAGAAAAGCTTGAAAAAATAAAATAAATGTGTGCAGTCGATCATTTAATTTTTTATTAAATAAAGAAAAAAATCATATTTGGAATTTGTCATGAAAGTAGGATTTTTAAGTATATTATCTAAATATAGTTTTTACCAAGCACTGTAGAAGCAATATTTAAATAACTCTTAAATCAATAATATAAGTAATATTATTTATTAATTGATACCATTTACTATAATATAAATAGTAATACATATTTGTATAGTAATATTACAAATATATATCACTATATATTTGTTATTGAAGTTAAGAAGTATTAATGTATTAATGAAGTTAAAAAAAATAAAAAGTATTATTTTTTTAACCATATAAAGTAGTAATCTTAGAGTAATCTGAAAAATTAATACGTTTTGATGGAGAAAAATAATCCTGAAAAGCATCTCTAATAACAGAAGCATTCATATAACTTGAACTCATTTTGTGTGTCACAAATTGCTTTGAATTGGTGCATATATGCACAGGAAAAATTATTTTAATTAAAGTTTTGTAAAGGTTGAGAAGTTAGTTTCATTTATAAACCACACACATATTGAAGTCAAAAATATTTTTTAAATACAAATTCGGCAAAATATCCGAATCAAACTGAAAAAAAAATGTAATATTTGTTTTAAACCTGTATGTTTCTTTTAGAAGAATTTAAGTACAACCTGTTTCTTTTGAAAATTCATGTCAACGACATGGACAGTTCAAAAGATATTTATGCGGAAAAGTTTGGTACTCTTGAGAACGAATATTGCTCTTGATTTTGTGTTATTTATTGACAATAAAAATTAAGGAAAAGTAGGAAATGTATTTTCATTCTTCGTTAGATATGTATTATATGGAAATGTAAGTATGATACTTTTTCTATAATTGAATGAAATATTTATGAATAAATTTGTGAACAGAAAATAAAATTCAATTTAAGTAAACTAAGTGTGGTTATTATGAATGTTATAACCCCAGTTAGCATAAATGAACTGCGTTCATTGGAACAACACGCAATATAATGCAACAGTTTGTACCCTACTTATAGTAAGCAATTCGCCAGGACCCTCAATTCTAAATTCATTCTGAACCATTGCAAATATAGGAACTAAACCACTTGAATTGAAGACCACACCACTAAACTTTCAGTGATATTCTCGGTAATTCGCTATGCAGGATTTTTCCTTTCATTTACATAATTCTGAGTTTCCTTCATTTGCATCTTTATCTGAATTATAAAAATTAACATTTGGAATTTGGGGACTGGGTCTTTTCAGTGTGGAACACAAGATGGGAATTTAACAAAACTTCTCATAACGGTTTAATGCAGTGATATGCATGTCAAGAGTTTTAATACATGTAATATATATTCTCAATCTTTATTTGTTTGTAATAATTTCTACTCTTGTAAATTCGAGAAAAAATAAGTATAAATAAAAGATTATGGGATTATTATAATTAATAATCATTCAATAATTTGTTTAACAGACTATTATATTTATCAAACAAATTAAAAAAAATTTTTGTCATTTATTCGACGTTTTTCATTATAATGATGTATTAAAAACATGTGTTATTCAAAGGTGTATGTTTTGATCACATATTATAACATAAATACATTAAAAGTTGAAAATTCAATTTATTAAGATATACATGTTGTCTATAATACGTTTGATAATTTTTCACGAAATTGTTTGAAATTATTTAACTGTGTTTCTTCATTCCATTTGCTTACAAATCTTTCAACTAATTACAGTCCACTGACAAGATCCTGAAAGAAAAACAAGAACCGATGTTCAGAGCATAAATTACATTTCAACTAAAATTATGTTAAAATAGAAGGCATTTACCTTTTTCATTATATTTAGATAATATAAATATACTTTTTCATAATATATAAAATACACAATAAATTAAATGTCATACCAAGCAATATCATGCATTATGTTTTTGTAATGTAATTGAAAAGAGAACAAAATGTAAACTTCAGTGTTTTTTAAATATGAACTATGAATAAAAATAAAAATTAGCAGACTTTGAAAAAAATGCAAGAGATAAGAAAAGTGAAATATTTGTGGAAATTTCTAACATCAGAATTTATGGAGTTAATTTACAACATTGGGCAAATATCTCTTTGTCATTAAAAAAATTACTTTGTATTACATTATTTCAATTGTTCATTTTGCATATTTGTCTGTTTTATGCAAAATATTCATGCATTTATACTGCTATTTCTAACAGAAAATGTTTAAAACATTAATAAAAGAGATTCATTTATAAAGAAGTAGATACAATTTTTAAATTACTAACATTTTAAACGCGACTTGGTTGGAAAAGTTTTGAGTAATAGAATTCGTATAAAAAGATACTATCAAATATCTTCAACAGCATCAAATATATAAATTCTAGTATACTTAGAAATTCATATTAAATCATTACATTATATTTAAGCTACATGATGTGAGAGGTGTGTACAAGACCTTATAAGAGCCCCTCAAAGGCAATGCCAATTAATAATAAATCATAATGACAAGTTAAACATTTGAACAGGAATCAGATGAATTATATTCTGGTTACAAGAATAAATCCTTTACAAATCAGAATTCACAGTTTTTGTGATAGTCAGAGTTTTGGTTATTTTTAATAAATGTATTAATTGAACAAGATGTAATATTTCTAATATTAGAGAAATTAATTTAAAATTGATCTGTTTGATGGTTATTAATAAAATTTTAATTTTTTTATACTAGTGAATAGTTATTATAATACACTACTGGCCATTAAAATTGCTACACCAAGAAGGCGACATGCTACAGACGTGAAATTTATATGAAAGGAAGAAGGTGCTGAGATATGCAAATGACTAGCTTTTCAGCGCATTCAGACTTAGCAGGCGCCAGTAGTGACACCTACATTGTGTTTAAATGAGGAAATTGTTCAGCCGGTTCCTCATACACAAGTTGCTTTTGAACGTTGTTGCCTGGTGAAAAGTTGTTGTGATGCCACGTGTAAGAAGGAGAAATGCGTACCAGCACGTTTCTGACTTTGATAAAGGTCGAATTGTATTTACCGGGATTAAGTTTTATCTTATCGCAGTACTGCTGCTCGCGTCGGTCGAGATCAAAGGACTGTTAGCAGAATATGGAATCGATGGGATCAGGACGGTAATACGGAACGCCATGCGGGATCTCAACGGCCACCTATCACTAGCAGCCGAGAAGACAGGCATATTATCCACATGGCCGTAATGGATCGTGCAACCACGTCACGAGCCATGAGTCAAGAAACAGGATCGTTTGGAAGACAACAAGTGTCTGCACGAACAGTTCGACGACGTTTGCAGCAGCATGGACTCTTAACTCGGAGACCATGGCTGCGGCTTCCCTTGACGCTGCGTCATAGACAAGAGCGCCTTCAATGGCTCTGGTGTGATCAACGACGAACCTGGGCGAACGAATGACGAGACGTCATCTTTTCAGATGAATCCAGGTGCTGTGTACAGCATCATGATGGTCACATCCGTGTTTGGCGGCATCGTGGTGAACGCACACGGGCAGCGTGCATTCGTCATCGTCATACTGGCCCATCACCTGGCGTGATGGTATGGGGTGCCATTGGATACATGTCTTGGTCACCTCTTATTCGCATTGACGGTGCTTTGAACTGTGCACTTTACATTTCTGGTGTGTTAAGACCCGTGGCTCTACCCTTTATTCGAGCCCTGCGAACCTCTACGTTTCAGCAGGATAATGCCCGTCCGCATGTTGGCGGTATTGTACGGACCTTCCTTGATACGGAACATGTTCGGCTGTTGCCCTGGCCAGCACGTTCTCCAGATCTTTCACCAATAGAAAACGTCTGGTCAATGGTTGCCGAGTGACTGGCTCGTCTCCAAACGCCAGTCACTACGGTTGATGAACTGTGGCATCGTGTTGAAGCTGCACGGGCATCTGTACCTGTACACGCAATCCAATCTCTTTTTGACTCAATGCTCAGGCGTATAACTGCTGTTATTACTGCCAGAGGTGGTTGCTCTGGGTACTTATTTCGCAGGATCTATCCACCCAAACTTTTTGAAAATTTAATCACATGTTATTTCTAGTATAATATATTTGTCCAATAAATATCATTTTGTTATCTGCATTTCTTCCTGGTGTAGCAATTTTAAAGGCCAGTAGTGTAGATAATAACCACCGTAAATTTCTGTAAAATATCAACCTACAATATGAATTTTTAATTTTTCTTCAAACATACCATTACTTTATTTTATCAGACATAAGTAAAACCGTTAGGCCACTATATTAATGAATGTCTTATATCCTAATGACATTTGACAAGGGGAATAATTTTTTCAATACTTCATGATAGCACATGAGAAATAAATTACAAGTCTGAAAATTTCAGAGTTCATTTTTTTTTTTTAATTTTTACTTGATAGTAACTTTTCAAAATTTTGTTTTATGTACTCTCACTTAAAATTAATTTCCGATAAAAATTTATATAAATGTAATATATTTACAAAAAATCGTTCGTTTCATCTGTGAGATTTTCAAAAAGAATAAGAATAATCACAAGTAGTTATATATACACACTGCTTGAAACAATTAAAGGATATTGTAAGTTTTACATAAAATAAAAATCAGGGCAAGGTCGTAGACGGTCAACAACATCCAATGAAGATCTTTTTTTTAGTGTTAATGGCTCGAAACTCCGAAATATGAACGCTACACTTCTCCAACAACACCTTCGCTCGGCTACTGACACCACGGTTTCAACTCAGACTGTTCAGACTGTCCATGGTGTAGGTCTGTATGCTCGCCGACGGATGGTATGTGTTAAAATAACATCAAGGCATCGTCGCGACAGCAGGGAGTGGGCAACAGAGCATTTGAACTGGTGGAGAAATGAATGGAGCAATGTTCTTTTTTCTGACGAGTCCCGTTTTTGTGTTCATTCTGATAATAGGTATATTTTCATCTGGAGGGACCGTGACAGTAGGAATAATCCTGCATTCGTGCACGAAAGTGTCAGATTTGGCGGTAGGGGAGTGTTGGTGTATGGTGGCATCTCCATTGACGGGCGCACAGACCTCTATATCATTCGAGATGAACCTCTGACTGGTCGCCGATATAAGGATGAGATTCTCAGACCTATTGCTGTCTCTTACATTGCAGCAATCGGAGATGACTTCATTTTAATGGATGATAACTGCAGGCCACATCGTGCTACCCTAGTGAAGGATTTCCTTTTCGAGGAAGGAATCGTACGAATGGAATGACCAGTGTGTTCTTCAGACATGAATCCAATAGAGCATATTTGGGACGTTCTAGGAAGACGAGTTGCTGTCCACCAACCACCCCCACAAACTCTCTAAGAACTGGAAAGAGCTCTTCTAAAAGAGTGGGACAAATTACTCCAACTCGTGATTAATAGCCTCATTGACTCCAAGCCTCAAAGGTGTTCAACATTGGTAGCTGGTAGCTGTCCGTGGAAACTAAAACTCCTACTGAAAATGACTTTCTCTGAAGACAACACCTTTTCTAATTTTTTTTCTCAGATGCACAAACTGTGTTTTTTTTCCCTTTTGTACACAAATAACCTACTGCTCATTCTCATATAACCTACTGCGTCTGTAGACCACGTATCAATCAGCTAAAAAGTTGCCCAGCCAAAGATCCACCTAAAACTGCAATATCCTTTAATTGTTTTGAGCAGTGTATATAAAAATATTAATTAAAAAAATTGTAAATTTATTTTTAAAAAAAGATGAAATTGTTAATTTATTTTTACGTTGATTAGAATAAAAGACATATTTTATGAAAAGAAGTACATTTTTGTAGAAATATCTATTTGAAACAGAATGAAAGAGAGAGAGAGAGAAAGAGAGAACCTTTTGCTAAACTGAAGTACAAGATTTTTTCTTAAAAAAAAAAAAAAAAAAAAAAAAAAAAAAAAAAAAAAAAAAAGATTAAGATTAAGATACCTTTTTTTTAAGTAATTTCAGCGAAAAGATATTTTGGTATGTGTAAATGATAACAACTAACATATAAATTATGTAATTGTGTGCAATATTAAAGTTGTTTTATATATTTATTTTTTATAACAGTATTTAAAAGTTTTCTTTACTTTAGTCTTGTTTTGCTGCTTCTTCTAATGCTTTGCTGAAAGTCTGCATCACCTCTACAAGTTTTTCTGCTGAGAATAAAGGATTCCCACTCGCAGACCTTTTTTTGCTGAAACCATCAAACAGTCCTCCGAATCCTCCTGATCCACCAAACAATAATAATCCAATAGCAGGCAGGATAAAAGCTCCAAGACCTAATAGGAGGACCATAGGCATCACGGCAGGTAAAAGACCAGCAAGACCTGCAATACCAGTTCCTATATTTGGAGGCATAAGTGGTGGAGATGTTGCTAACTGACGTTCTGTACCTTGAGATGGATTCTTAGCCATTGCTTCAGCTGTTGCAATGAATATAAAAAGTATTGGAGTTGATAATGAAACACATGCTTTAAGAAAGGCAGACATCTTCTAATCCTGTTCAAAATAATGATTTAATTCTGTTACATATTTATAGACACTAAATCATTATAAAAGTATTCATACCAAAAATTATATTCGTAATATAATTCGAAGAATTGAAAAACTGAAATGCAAATATTCATTGAAAAGTCTCAGCAGTATTTGAAAACAACATTTAAATAGATTTCTTTGAATGAATACTTACTTTAGCAAATAATTAACTATGACATAACCCTAATTAAATATAAAAGAATTTAAATAATTACTTACCTTACGAAACTGATCGTAATTTTGTATAGATTAAAATAAACTTACCTTTAAATTGAAAAGTCGAGATATTTTACTGTAAATTAGAATTTTATTAATTTATTTCATATAATAAATGGAACCAAATAATATACAAAATTATTGATCTCTTGTATAAAGTATGTGAGAACATTTAAAATATATTTTCTATTTAAATACAATAGTTAATTATTTAAAATTTCATTTCTCATTTAATTAATCATGACATTTTGATATTTTCATAAAAAACAAGCACTTAAAATTTCTTCACTATTAGGCTTAAATTTGAGATTATTTGTGATTATATATTTTGCTTATTAACTATATTTTTAGTATTTTATTATATTTTAACTAAATTTATAGTATTTTATTGTTCATACGTTCGCTTTTTCTTTAAAAAAAACAAAATTAAAAAAATATATTATTTTATTATAGAAAGAATAAATTTTAAATATGATCAAATGTAAAATGAAATCACTATTGTTTTAATTATATGCTCATGATGATTTCAATTATTTTGATTATTTTAGAAATTATTTAAAGATGACTTTTGATTTTTTTCAATACTCTCCCCAAGTAAAAATCTAAATATTTCCTCAGTGTACTATTTATATGTAATTTCAAACTTATTTTACTGTCTATAATATATACAATTTAAAAACTGGAAATAATATCCTGTTTATAGAATTTCAAATTTAAAACACAAAATGTTGATCAATAATCTTGCAGTTAAAGTTCTCGTTGGAAGAGTTTTTAACTATAGTAAATTTAACGTTACATGTATAGCAATTTTAGATGAAGTTAAAAAAAATTTAGATGAAGTTCAATAACAAAATCATAAATTAATGATGAATTCATGAAACTTTTTACGTCCTCAATAATGTATTTATATCTTTCATGATAAATATTGTTAATATAGAAAAAGTTATGGTTACCAAAAATATCAGAGAAATATTAAAAAAGAATATCAGTTTCTATAGCATATATTAAAAGAAAGATAATTAAAAAGAATTTTATTGGGAAAAATGTTTTTTTTTTCATATGATTTTAAATATTCATATTCTAGCTGTATTATTTTTAAAAGGTATTTAAAGAAATTAAACATGAAATTTTTTTAAATGATTCAGTTAAAGTATATAGAAATAATAAACCGCAAAAAATTGCAAAATTTACTCAAGAACAAAACTATTTTATATGAGAAATTGAAAAATAGAATATTTTCTGCAAAATTTAATTAAAATATATTTTCTTAATCTTTTCGGTTTTTTAAAATTTCCTATGTATTTTTAAAAGTAACAAAATTCTAATTTATCTTTATTTTAGTTTTTGGAATAGCTAATGAAATAGATTTTCTTATCGTTGGTTCGAAACAAATATGCCGATTTTAAGAGTATTTACCAAAATTACTTAAATTAGAAATTAATTTCTTCATGCAGATATTACAATACACACACACACATTATTTATTAATACTTAAAAATTTATTCTTTTTTAACTTCTTCTAGGAATTATTTCCTTAAAGTAGATTTCGCAATATTCTTATAAAAATTAATATTTAAGAAATTTTTTTGAAAAATTTTAAACTACAATGCAGTAAAATTATAACTGAAAAAAATGAGTTATTTCATAAAAATTTTGAATACATTATGTTTTCATAAAATAAATTTAGCTGAAAAAATTTTGTAAAAATTTAAAAATGTCAATATAGAACCAAAGCATAATAAACGAGACCTCAAAATAACATGAATTATTTCTAAGTACAATAGTTATAAGCTACACAAGTAGTTGAGAAACCGAAAGGTATACTTACTGATATTAAATTGAACTCACTGAAGATTGTGATGAGTACAGCGTTGGAATGACTTCTGATGACGGAACAACATAATTTAGAATCTTTTATAGCAAAATCTGTTTTAGGAATTTTGCATTGTTCGTGAAAGGATAACATTTATCCGGGTGGATATTGTAACGGCCTAAATGTTACTTGGACTGTGTTTTTTTACTTAATGGAAAGTGTACAATTGGCATGGGTGGTTCAACTTCATCGCCGGAGAAGAAGGTCAATATTCGCTTCGTTTACTACAAGATAGGAGCAAGACTTCGATTTGACATCTTGAACTCGAGTTTTGTTGCCCAAAAAGGCGTTTTAAAAATTGTCTCGCTCCATATGCACCAGGATCTGGCTATCTGAAAGAATCTAAAGAATCGAAAGTTACTACTGTCCTTGCAAAAAAGGGAACTATTTTAATTCGAAAACAAACCCAGTGTTTAATTTTTATGTTCTGAACAGGATTTATTTCATGGAATATATTTCAGAAAATCAAAATTAGACAATTTGAGAGCATTGTAATTTTTCTTTGAACCACAAAAATGACTTTCTCATTGAAATATTAAATTTGATTTTCGTAAATCATCACGTGTTAAAAATAATCCAATTTCTGTATTTCCTTATAAGTGAGTTTTATTTTTTATTCATGAATGTTGTAAAAAAATTAGAATTTAAGAATAAAAAATTAGTAATGTATATTTAATTATTAACCAATGCTTATAATAAATCAATAATTTGCTAATAATAAATTGAAACATGTAAATTTCTTCCAAAAATATTCTATTTGCATAAGTTTAATTTATGAAAAAGATTTCCATCACAATAGTTTTAAGTTCAAAATCATTTTTAATAATATTTGGGTGCATTTTTACAATTTATTAATAATTTAAATTACGTTTTAGTAACTTCCAATGCTTTCATTTAAACAACAAAAAGTTTAATGAAATAGAAGACAGCTGTATATAAAATTAATTGACTCGTAGCTTAAGATAAGAATTTGCTTAAGTAATAATAATTTATAGTGTTTTCCAATGGACAGTGTTGAATTACTTTTTTAAAACAATAACACTCAATTTGTACAAATGAAGCAATCTGGTCGATTTTGTCAATAATTGTCTATTATATATATTATCAACAAATTATACGTTCTTATCTTATAATAATATTTTTTAAAATTTTAAATATAAATATATAAATTTTATGCCAGACTTTTTTTTATTTGAGAGAACAAAGTTATCTCCCTGTGCACCAAGGAATATTACTCAGGGCCCGAAATTACAACAAATATACTTAACGTCTTAAAGATAAATCATGAGATGAATAAAAGTATATATAAAAGAGAGAAAAAACAAGGTATAAAAGAAAAAAAGGAGAAGTTAAATTACAGAATGGATAAATTTTTTAAAAAGGACAAAAGTCACTAGGTCCGACAAAATTAGGGGCCATCTGTTATTCAAATCCTTACGAAGTTCGTCCCTTTCTTGTGAGACAAATGGGCATTCAATAAGAATGTGAAAAGGATTGTCAATCCCAGAAATGCAGATGCACACGTCACTATTTTTGATATGATGGAGGTTTATTACCATCTATTTTACACAGATTTTAAATAAAATTTTTGTACCTAGCAAATAAATTTATTTAAAGCTTTAAACAGTAGTAACGGATCAATTTGAATTCTAAATGGACTTATTATTAATCGAATTTAAAATTAATTATTAAAAAGAAGAGTAAAACAACGACTGAAGTTGCAAGTGATATTTTTCAAATTTGTTAGTTTTAATATTACCCATAAAATGTAAATAACTGAAAAATATTTGAAAGAAATGTATTGCTTCTAGTTAGAAATTTAAAACCAATTATTGTAAACAGAAAGGAAACTGTAATAATTTCCACAAACAATGAAATTAATTAGGGAAAAATAATAAAACTAGAAAAATATAATAAATTTGCTTAATAAAAATTATTGCAGATTTTGAAAAAGAAAAATTCTAAACTTCCAATAACTAAAGTTATGATTTTTTATGTTTGTGTTGGTAAAGTAAACAATTTTGCAGAGATTGGGTATTTATACATCTTTGAAATACCAATAAAATAACTTTAACTAATTTGAATCCTTTTATATATGAACTTTTTAAATAAAGTTTAACTACAGTATTCGTTTTTGTTACATAATTTTATTTTTAAATAAGTATATTTTGAGATTTAAAGACTATAGGTGGAGGAATATTCATAAATTTACATTCACAAAGATCAGGTTTTAAAACTTTTTTTTTTTAACAGAGATAATATTTTACTTATGAAACAGAAAAATAACAGTAGCATATTAAAAACAATAGAATTCGCTTATGAATATAGATCTTTAAATTTTTTGAAGGTAAAAGATTTAAAATGCCAACGTATAAAGTATAAGTTTTAATGAAAAATCTAAAAAATATATGGATCTATCTTTATACAGAAAGCATGTATCTTTTTTTCATGAGAATTTTGGATTTCTCTTTTAAATATAAGAATTTAAAAGCTTTAAATTATCAATACTTAATTTCAATTTTCTTTCGTACTGTTAAGAATAATAAAAGATATTTGATTCACAAAATGATATTACGTCTTTCAGCAATTTTATTCGCATTCGTTGCCCATGAACTTAAATAGTTAATATTGCTAAGTAAGATTAGCAGTAAAATATTTATATAAACAGATTTCTTAAAAATTTATCTGAATAATTATGGAAAACATTTGTGCCAAGATAATGCATCTTTAAAATTACTGAGTTTCATTTTCTTGATCCTTTCAACATGATTTGATTTGATATTTTAAGATCTTCACTACTCACGAAGTATTTTGCAATAAATACATAATATTTAACGGTAACTGCTAAAACAATGAATCTGATTAAAACAATAAATTGAATCAGCATTTTATTGAATAAGATATTTTTACCAATAAATGTTTATGTATAAAATAAAAGTATTTGAATATCTAGTATAAATAATTTTAAGAAAGAGTCAAAAAGTATGTAATCATAAAAAATTAACGTAATGGTTGTGTATAATACCAAATGTATACACAAATTGGTATATAACTTGTGTTTTCTAAAGAGAAAACAAATTATTTTTGCAAATTGAAACATATATATATATATATATATATATATATATATATATATATATATATA
>JAPDSC010132067.1:125591-198573 GCA_026290005.1 Latrodectus geometricus | reverse complement strand
TCAATTATGAAGTTTCAGAAATTAATCAGTAGCAAATGTAAAAGTATCAATGACTCTAATAATAAATTTAAGAAATATAAATTTATGTTCAAATTAATATAAATGTTGAAATATTAATAGTAAGCTATTAAAAATCTTATATAATAAAAAATACTTTAGATTTTATAGTAATTACTTCATAATTCAAAGAATATATTTGAAAAAAGAAAGTGTGATTTAATTAATTTGAATATAAAAAGTATTTCTTAATTATTTTTTTCATTTTATATTAATATTTTCTGAATATTTTTTTCAGATGCCAAACACATGTTGTGTAACTAATTGTAATGGTAATTATAACGCAGAAAATAATCCTTGTTATATGTTCTACAACTGTCATTAAATGATAAATTAACTTTTAAAGAAAAATGTATACATTTCTAACATGAAATTTTATTTTCTTAAAATTTTGCATGATAATTTCACTAAATAAATTTTTGATTCAAAAAAACAAATTTTTATTCTCTTTAAATGAAAAAGATGCATCTCTAAGTTTTGATTTTTTAGAAATTTTGAAGCAACTGCAGATTATAAAACTACGGCTGGAAAGGATTGAATTTTGGACTAATTTTATATTTAATCAATTTGAATGGTTATTTCTTTATCAGACTAATTTTAATATGTTATAAAAAGTATTAAAAATTTAAAACTTGCTATTTCATTGTTGGAATTTGTTATGTCTATAAGTCCATGTGTTGTTTATTTTTTAACTATCAAATGAGAATCTAATGGTGATAAGAAAATTATTTTGCTTTATTGCTTTACAAGTGTTGAATTTTTTTAACAGTAGCTCTTTTAAACTAATTTATATCTTTAAAATAAAATTTAAGTTGTTGAAATAATCATTAAACCTTAACATATAAAGTTTTGTTTCTGATAATCTTGATCGTTCTAGATTATCTTATAAAATATTAATTTCTTTTTTTAATAATAGATGCAGTCTGTTTTCATATGTTTCAAGTTACAAAAGCAGAGATGGCTAAGAGCATATCAAATTGGCTGCGGCATGCAAAAGAAAGGGCGGAGAAGCAGAAAAAAATAATGATTGAGTGTATGAATAATAATGATTTTAATAAGAATAATGATTGTGAATAAAAATTGAGTGTGTATATAGAATTCTGTGAAATAAACAATCTATAAACTATATTTTGTTCCAAATTATATTTCATTTAATTTCTTAAATTCCTTTCATTTATACTTAAAACTGTGCAATTTTGAATCACTCTTTAAATGAAAAAAGAATTTTGAATATTTCAAAGAAAACAAAATACAATTATGGTTATTGAAATGCCAATTAATGTAATCTTTGTTCTTCTGAAATATCTTAGATCCATTTGATTAAAACACAAATTTGTTTTCCAAGAATTTCATAAAATATAGGAAAATTTGTTAACTTAATAAATATTAATATATTTTGATAATAAATCATAATGATGCTGTTAAAATAGTCTCATGGAAACATTTCAAAAATTGGCTATTTTCTTATATGAGAAAAATAAAAATTAGATAATTATTAATTAGAACTTAATTTAATTGTGCCAATTGAAATTGTGGATTCTCTGTTATTTAAATGATTGTTGTAGATTAAATGAGTTAATTTTCATGTGCATTTGTGTGTGTGAATAAAATGTTTTGGTATATATATACCAGTGTTTTATATATATATATTTATTTTTCTTTTTTGAAATTCAATCATTTAAAAATTCTTCCTGTGTTACAAACAAATGCAAATATTTTAATCTATATTGCAATATATATGCTTATATTAAAATTGATATATTTGTATTTATTTCTTCGATGAAATTTTGATCGCTTAGCAGTTCCTCCTGTTTCACATAAGCATAAATTCAAATATTTAAATCTATATTAATATATTTGCTAATATTGTAATGCATTTGCTTATATTAAAACCTATATATTTCTCTTATATTTAAAAAAAATGCTACATTGTTTAAAAGTATGATATATTTCTAAACAATGTAGCCTTTTTTTAGATATCTTTCATTTTAAAAATTTGGCATTTAGATATACCCCAAAAGAATTCCTTTGTCAGAAGTATTAATATTTCCTTCAAATGAAATTTTCAGTTATTACCTTGACAATTTTATTGCATTTATTTTTTAGAACAGTAATAATTTATATTCATAATAATGTTGCAAAAAAAATTAAAGAAAGAAAAAATAATTATTTTTCCTTTCTTTATTTTTTTGCGAAATGGTATCAGTCACTACTTACAGGAAAAAATAACAGTGAAAAAAGCTTTATGAATAATAATGAAGTTATAAACAGAAATACACATAATTATTAGTAAATAAAGTATATAAACTTTAATAACATACATAAAGTTTACTGAATTATTTCAGAAAAAAATAACAGTGAAAAAAAGCATACTGAATAATAATAAAGTTATAAACAAAAATACACAGTTATAAGTAAATAAAGTATGTAAACTTTAATAACATACAAAAAGTTTACTGAATTATTGCAGAAGAAAATAACAGTGAAAAGACTTAATGAATGTTATAAACAAAAATACACATAATTATATTAGTAAATAAAGTATGTAAACTTTAATAACATACAAAAAAAATTACTGAATTATTGCTTAAAAACAATGATAGTGCTCATTATTTAATACTAAAATTTAAAAACATGCTTAATATGGCTGTTATATGAATATCCAAATATGTGCCAAATCACGTCCAATGTGTGCCAGATTACGGCCAATATGTGCCAAATCACGTCCGTCTCGGAGGTTACATGTTACTTCTACGTACGTGTTACTTCCGGACATTGGGTCGTGCGGAGAATGTCCGTAAGACGTCGCTGGACCCCTATCGGACGTCCTCTTACGTCCAGGTGGACGTAAGAGGACGTTCTCCGAACATCCTGAGGACCACCGTTTGCTATCTGGGAAATTACCTACTTTTGAGCTGAACAAAGTATACTTGAGATCTGGATCTTTAAATAAATTTTTTGATATTTCATATTGCGGTTATTTCATTTGAATGTACCTTTTTTGCATGTCTTCGTTATGTCTTCAAGCACATTTTCAGTTTCCTTGTTAATGATTATATTTATTTCACTTTTAGGCACATCACACACACATTTGAAAATGCTAAAGCTTCAAGCTCTTCTGGATTTATATTCCTCATTTCAATCCTAACAAAATATAGTTTACTTCTGAATCACCAAATATAATTTTTGATAATTCATATTCAAATTCTGCCATGCTAATGTTCCTTTTTTTACTCGTGGTTGTCTTCCAGCACATTTTTCTTTTCCTTTTCATTCATTATATTAATTTTCGTTTCTTTACTAGACACACCATTTGAATTTGCTTAAGCTTCAAGTTCTTCTGGATTTATATTGCCCATTTTTCGAGTCTAACAAAACATATTTGATTTGTGGCTCATTAAATAGATTTTTTAATATTTCATATTCAAGTTATTCTCTGTTAATATTTCTTTTTGTATGTGTTATGTCTTCAAGTGAATTTTCCTTTATCTCGACACAGACAATGTTTTCTTTTGTTTCCCTTTGAGATTCACCATTTAAAGTTGTAAACACTTCTGATACAGATATAATAAATAGTTTTCTAGATTCTTGTTATCCATTTTCGAGCCTAAAAGATGTATGCAAGATCTAGATCATTAAATACATTTTTTTTTATTTCATATTTAAATTCTTCTCTGCTAATATTCTTTTTTCTATGTGTTGTTGTCTTCAAATGCTCCTTCTTTTTCTTAGTTGCCAATGATGTTTTTTTTGGTTCCTCATTAAGATGTGAAATTTTAAGTGTCTAAGACTTCAAATTCTTCTAAATTCATATTACCTATTTTCAAGCCTATCAAAACATATCTGAGGTTTGGATTATAAAATATATTTTTTGATATTTCATATTTTAGTTTGTCTCTTTTAATATTCCCTTTTGCAAGTGTCGATATGTCTTCTTGTGCTATTTATTTTTCCTGATCGGTAAAAATGTTTTCTTTTACTTCTCTTTTAGACTCACCATTTGAAGTTGCGAAGGCTTCAAGCTCTCTTTTGGATTCATAAAACCCATTTTCTTGCCTTGCAAAATTTATCTGAGATCTGGATCATCAAACATCATCATTTGATATCAAGTTAACATTTCTTTTTGCTCGTGTTGTTGTGTCTTCAATAGCAATCTTTTTTCATCGTCATTGTTTTTGTTATTTTTCATTAATCTTTTAGACACACCACTTAACATTACTAAAGCTCCAAACTCTTTTGAATTCGTATTCCAGATTTCCGCGCGTGCCTAACAATATACAATTATGATATGGTTGCTTGACATGTGTTCTAGTGATTTACATATGAATAATATCTTATTTTAGGTATTATTGATAAGAAAAATTTAAGAATAAAATCATAAATATAATTTATACATTATTGTAATCATAAATAAAACTTATACATTATTCTTCTTATCGCTCTTATAGAATTGCATTTGCTTTAACAATGTTATTTCAGACTTTTGCATATAAACAATTATGATTCACGAATATTCATTTTAAGGCTAATAATATTTTTATACAAAATATATGAATGATTTCTTAGATTATTTTGAATTTCAAAGAAATATTTTCAATAGTTGTAAAAATTTTAAAACTCTCATATAGTTTTAATAAAAATAGCAAATAATAAAATAATTTAATGACGAATATGGTTTACAATGTTTTTAATTAAATAAATTAGTTTTAAGTTATACATTGAACTTAATTAGTTTATTTTTATTTTGAATTAATGTGAAAATTCTTTTTTACTCAAAAATATTTTTTTTAATAAATTTGTTATTATAAATTACAAAATTTTTTTAAGGTGGACTAAAGTGTTAAAGAATGTAATGACATTAATAGCACACACTCTTTAATAAGTAGGAAAAGTGGAAAGTAATTCCTTTTGTTATTAAGCAAAATATTAGTGATTATTTAAATCCATATATGTGTTAATTCTTACACAATTTTTTGATTCGAACATTATGTTATTTCTTATGAAACAGCTTGCAATGACTTATTGTAGTCTAAGTTTGTTCCGTTCCTTTAAATTTTTGAAAACTGTGCTTGAATAAAACAAACATGACATTTTTATAATCGTATCTATGCATAATTCAGGGGAAATTTGTTATTGATTGATTTTAATAAATTGATTTTCTCATTTTTTAACCCCCCCCCCCCAATATGAAATTAATATTTTTAATTCTAAAATAATTTAGAAATAAATTATTTCAGAAATAAAAATATTATCACTTATAATTGGTTGTAAAAATGAATATTAATGACCTATAAAAATATTTATTTATTTGAATACGTTCAATTCATTAATAAGTTAAATTAATTTTTAACATTTCATGGGATTAATTATTAAGTTTTGATTTAAGCTAATTATAAAAATATGGCATAGAAATTTAACATATTTTTTCATAAATGCCGTATTTGCCTAAGTTGTTTATAATTTTAATGAATTTAATGCAAATTACTTTTTTTTACAAAATGATTCTATTGAATGTATAGATAATTAATGATAGCAAATATTAGAAGTGAGATGCTTATGGAACAATTTGAAATTCTGTTATGCATGCTTGCGAAAACCAAATACAATGCAGTTATCAAAATAATAATGAGGATTTATATATTATTAATATATAAAAACAAAAGCTACTAAGGAGATTGAATTTAGTGAATATTTGAATCGCTATAGGAAGGAAATTCTTTTATAACGGATATCCTTTTCCATCTTCTTCTGGGATCTTTTATATTTTCCTTTTACCTAAAACATTTTGAATTGCAATTTACAGGAATTCATACTTATTTTACGTTCCGAATTTTCCTGATCTTAAAAAATATTTTTTTTTTAAATCTCCTTCATATAATTTCCTTTTTCATAGAAACAAATAAATTAAATATGAATATTTTTCATAGAGTCATAATTTATACTTTTTTTGTGATATTAAATAATTTACATATGATTTTGAAAGAAAAATAAAATAAAATGACTTTGAAAAACTTAAATGACTTTGAATTAAAAAAAAGTGTATTTATGTAACACTGATATTTAAACAATTTTTAATTGCTTGCAACACTCCATACTTTTTTATTCACTGATTTTTTTCTGGAAAATATACTATTATAAAATTAACATTTGGGATTTAGGTAATTAAAATAATACATTTATTAAATTTATATCTTATTCTGTTTTAATTTACAACGAATAAATATGCATTGATTTTAAATGGTACTTTTATATATTTTAACTTCGATTACTTAAGGAAAATTTTACTTTATTCAATATTTATTTTACTTATCCTTAGTTTTTTTTTTTTCAAAAATGTTAATTTGAATTTTTTATATTTAAAGAGTAATATTAAATACCCATAAGTCTAAAAATGTAGTTTTTTTTATTTAATATAATTATAAAGTTTTATAAGTAATCGTGTAATATCAAAAAGAAATAGATCAATAACTGAAATTTCATTTATACATCTTGTCAAATATTAGTTATTTATAGGGATAGATGGCGACACTAGGTGACTTTTCTTACGATTTTTCTTTCCAAATGAAAAATGTTTTCATGATGTGAATTTTAACAATATTGTTTACTCATTCTGTTCCAGCTTTTTTAGTTTTTTAAAGTGATTATTTCTTCAACAGGATGTGTTTTTTTTATCTTTGAAGTTCACTGGTGACAAATTCAGATTTTCCCATCTTTTTCATAAATATTAAAATTTTTATGAAAAAGAATTGTGCAGACATTTAAGAAAATTATATCGTGTAACGTAACTTCTCTCTAAATAAAATATATTTTCTTGAAATTTATATCCGAAATGAAATATAATATCTCAAACAGAATCTTATGCAGAAATTAAAAAAAATATATGATGAAAAGGCATAAATGGGAAACAAAAGATTCATTTTTAAGTTTCAGGAATTCATATAAGTGGAGGAACTGTTTTTATATCTTAATAATTTTTAGCTCTGAAAGTTAAAGTTCTTATTGAATACCAACTGATTTGTCATTAAATGTTTTTAGTATTTAACATGTGCAATTATTTTGAATTCAGAGACAAAGAAAAGGGGTTGAGCACAAGTATTTATTATAAAGAATACACAGGGTATAAGATAGAAGGGATTACAATTTTAAAATTCTAAAATTCAAGGGGCATGCGAAATTAATACTTTGAGTGATCAATACTTTGGGAAATAAATACTTTGAGAAATCAATACTTTCTTTAGGACAAATCTATTCGACATTGTAGAAACAGGTTAGGATATCTACTTATAGTTAGAAAAATATCATTTTAATAGCTTACCGTGCTTAGTTAAATGCTATTCATCAATTGCAGGTACATCTGGAATTTCACAAGCCAAATTTCTGTCAATCATATTTCATATTTGTTTAAAAATAGATAAATCATGATATATACAGACCAAAGAAAAATTGGCCCTTAATGGCTTAAAGACTGAATAAGTTGATTTGACGTATGTTGAACAAACCATGAAAATTTGCATTATGGTATTGAAAAATTGTCAACGGATAGCTTTGAAGAAATAGTATAATTTCCTATTTTTGGATTTCATAAATGTAAAGTTTATGCTTCAAAGTTTTTTGAATTCGTAAAATAGTGAGCATGAGCGAAAGAGAGAGCTCTTCAAAGTATGACACTTACGGTAGCAGAACTATGACTCTCAATAATGCAGTTTTACAACTGGAATTCCCACGCTTTTTTCCTCCAAAGTACAATTCTTTGTTATAGATTCACAAAATGATCTCAATTCATTTTAAAAGATAGTCTGCTTCTTCTTTAAGTCCCAATGTCTCCTTTTTTACGTTGAAACAGTGTGTAATATCTGCTGAAGCTTCAAACATGAATGCAGTCTTCAAAGATTCGTTGAAGCATAAATATTCGGTAAACAATTACTGTAAACCCAACAATGTCTTTAAATATGGGGTTAATACTGTAAATGGAGACAGATACTCGATTCATCATGACCAGACACTTTAGACACTTATTTTTCCATCTTGTAGATCCTTCAGATTTTTTACTATTACCAAATTATGAAGTTGAGTTAAACTTCATCCATTTTGCTTTAATATGAATAATTGTAAATACGTTTCCACGTATGCAGTCGTAGGATACGATAAAACACCTCCTGTGAGTCCTACCATTCATCTTCTCTAGAAGTTTGTTGAGTGTCTGTGATTTTTCAGTTTGTGAAATGGCAAATTTAATTACTTGTCGACACCCTCTAATAATGATTGGAATTGGTTATTTGTAAATTTTTCCCTTACATACTGACGGAATAACATAACGCGACTGAATTTAGGTTGCTTTATAATTTCAACTCATCCAAAGCATTTGTTCTTGGAAATACAATTTTTCTGAAGACCAGTGTACTTAAAATATACGTATGTTTATAAATTACAGATAAATATTAAGTTATATCACTGTAAATTACACACATATATATATGTATACAGGGTGATTCTAAATTGTTTTTAGAAATTAAGAGGGATGATTGTAATAATCCTGATAAACAGTAATTACATAGGAACATTATGCTGCATTCTACTCTGAGAGGCAGAAAAGAGGAATTATCCCCTAAACATACAACAGTGTTGGGTAATCGAATGAATGATACCAAAAGTTTCCCAATTATATTTATTATTAATTGAAAATCTCACAGCAAATGATCAAAATGCCGACCACGAGTCGTTGTAAGGTTGACATCAGCGAAGGTAAGACTGGAGCACCCTCTCGAAGATTCCTGATGTCGTGTTAATTTTGCCAGCGGCAACAACGGTTCTAGCCAAAAAATCTTCAGCTGAGTCCACAGGCGCCTAATACACTAAAGATTTCGTATGCCTCCATAAGAAAAGTTCAGTGGGTTGAGGTCTCGTGAGCGAGGAGACCAAGCCACAGATCTGCTATGTTCAATCCATCGTGCCGAATAGCATTCACGAGAGTATTTGAACTATTTTATCCAAATAATACAGAAGCGATGATGTTGCGTGGTTTTTGAAGAACAATGTCTACTCTCATTGGCTTTCTTCTTTAACAAGAGCAAAATGGTGCTTCATCTCCGAAGAAATTTGTATACGAAAAATTCGTGATAGATTGTTGATGCGTTTCTACTTTCCTCTTCTCTTACTCTCAGAGTGGAATGCGACCATAAATTCCTATTTAATTATTGCTTGTATCGATAAGTACTTTCACCTTTCTAAATTTGCAAAAACAATTTAGAGTTACCCTGTATATATATTGCAGCAAAATTAGAGAAATAAGTGAGTAGAGTTAAGTTGAACAATAGCTTGATATGTTAGAACTCAAGAAACTCATTCAAGAACAGAACGGAGAACTGACCCCAACTGAAGGGACTGAAGGACGCAGGCAGAATATGTAAGAAACATCTAGTTCGAAAAGTAAAGAAAATCCTAGAATTATCCAAATTTTGTATTAATAATAAGAAATTTTTTAAAGTGCTACGGATAAAATGCACTGTTGGGATTTGAACCTGGAAGGAGTGGATTCCGAAGCTCTACTGACGTAGCTGTAATGAATGACAGCGTTCGTTATTTATGCGCAAAAATATATATATGAAAAGTGATATAAATTCTCACACTTAATATATATCAAACGATATTATTTTTTTATCAAATTTTTTTGTGGTATAATTTTTATTGCAGGCATATCTATTTATCATGCGTTTATGACATGAACTTTATTCACAGATACTTTTTGCCTAATTAATGCTGAAGAAACAAATGAAATATTTTTACTTGTATTCTTCCATTTAAGTAATTTTTCCCGTTAACAAATAGTTTTATTAATTTGCATAAAACTAGAATTCAGAACACAAATAAATACTTGGCTATAATGACGTGAGGTGTTTGAATTCTCTTTTTATCAAAATAATTAAAAAAATAATTTAAAAAATAATAAATAATAATTCAATTATTATTTTTTAAAACATTTTTGTCTATTTTCATACACTATATAATATATTTGTAAGCAACATTTCACAGAAAATCATATATAAGAAAAGTTTTATTTATTATTATAAATTTAATAGTCATTATCTTATTAAACACTATTTGCATTTAGTGCAGCATGTGTATGTTTGATTGACTCTGCCCAAAAGCAATTTACTACTTTCTTCTGATGTTGAGAAATTCAATACGAATTGTCAGATGAGTAACGTTACATTAGTATTTCAAAGCTTGCATTATTTAAAAAATAAAAAATTTACTTCATAGATCCAACAAATTCCATAAAATTTAATAATTTTTCATTGTAGGAAATCCAGTATTATAAACTAAACGAATCACAAGAAATCCAATCCAATCACTGAAATATGTAAACGATAATTTTTATAGTTTTGATAAATACACCATATTTTTAGGAATGTTTATGATAATAAAATATATAAAATGTTGATCCCTTTTATATAAATAAACAATAAGAAGTGCATTCAAGAATTCAAGATTGTTAAACACTGCCGATTTAAAAAAAAATTATTCTTTTTTTTTACAAATTAAAAGTAGAAGAGTTAAATGAGTTGTAAAATATGCATAGTTATCTAAAACATACACTTATTCGCATCAGTAAAATTGTTAGGAAGCGTACGAAAAAGAAATAGATCTAAAGAATTAAGTAAAAATATTACGAATACATTATACGTAAAAAATAGGTATACTAAAAAATAGGTATATTAAATCTATTTTTAACTCTGTAAGCAAATTACTCTTTAGATTAAACATTGAATTGAATTATTGCTTTGAAAATAACTAAGTGATTATAAATAATCCACATAATATAAATCTATAAAATCAACCAAAATGCAAAGAATATTAATTTTTCAGAAAAAAATTTTGATGAGTTATTCTATTTACATAGCTTTTTCCCATACAAAATCACCCACCAGACTGTTCGTTCAGATTACGTAATTTAAAGAAGAGAATGAGCCCACATTTAACGAAAGATTTAATAGTTAAATAATGCGAATACATGCCATCATCCTTAATGTGATAGTTAAGTAAAATCTTTTATATTCTTGTTTCTTGCCCATATTCTCATTTAACATCCTACTTCCAGAATCTTTTCCTGATAACTCTACACAAAATTAGAATCTATTACTGATTCAAAAATGTCGCATTATCTTTGTTAGACGATACTAAAAAGGAAACTTGTAATAGAAAGTTGCAAGAAAGAGAAAGATTTTACAAACGATTTCACTCTTTAAATTTAGGTCTCAGAATTTGTTCAATATTTTATTTCACTGACGTATATAAAACTCATTGCAGTTATTTGCAGCGAAAGACAGATTCAACCATTGTGGGAAAATAGAATATAAGTGTTCTGAAATTCTTCTACTCAAATAAATATGTTAAGGAAAATAACTGGGTAATTTTCGGAATTTCTTTTCTTGATTCAGAAATATTGCTTTCTCTTTTAATTGAAAATAATTAAAGAATAAGTATAAAAGAAACTTCATGCTCTTAAGGAATCTTTATGAAAACGTCATTTGGGATGGCTTAATCCAGAAGTTTGATTAAAAAAGACTGCATTTTCTTTTTGAAATAGCTTATTGCAAAAGTAAAATTTTAGTTTGGAGTAACTACAAAAATAAATTATGACATTTCGTCATTCAGTTATTTGCTATTTTAGTCTGTAGCAATTAAAAAAGCAAATAAATCGAGGCATTTTGTGATAATTCTTTCTTATGAGGAAGAGAATAAAGTAAAACATTTATAAAATTGTTTAGTAAGCATAAAACGTAAGGAGAATGAAAGACACTCAGAAATAATTGTGTTACATCCTTATTGCTTCATTTGAGTAGATTCACACATTTATTAATAAGCCTCATGCTCAATTCATTGGTTCGTGGCAGCTATGTAATAAACTGCTTAATACTTCAAATTTTCTTCTATATTAAATAAAAGGAGTGGAGTTCTCAAAGGAATTTTTGATTTCATAATCTTGTTCCCTCGTCATTTAAACAGCTTGAAACACTGAGTGTGTAACAACTAAGCATCCACAACGATTCATCTTAGCAACGAATGCGATTACTCGAATCGTGGCCTATGAATGATTAGAATAACCACAAAAGAAAGAAGAGTCGCTCGTGGTCACGTGACAGTAGAGCTGCTCTTTGATTCTTTGAGAGGATGGAGTGAATCCACAGAACCTGAGAATGCTGGGACGATACTCGTATAAAAATCCCTCATTGTTTGCTATAGTACCAGTCAAAGTCTATGTTCAATATTTTTCGTTATAATAAAAACAAATTTGTTACAAAACACAATAACATACAGAAGAAAAACACTGAAACGTCTCCAGTTTGTTTTCTTAAACTTTATATATTTAATTAATTAAAATTAATTACTTTGCATTTAGATATTATGCATTTAATTTATTTAATTAATTAAATGCTTTAGAATTTAATTTGTTTTCTAATTTTTTTTAAAAATTCCAATAAATTCTATGGATTTTATTTAGTTGATCAAAAAATTAAGTTTTTACAAATTTTAATGGAAATATTTGTATTTCAGTAAATCAACAAATTTACCTAAAATTAAATTCACTAAGTTTGTCATATATATCAGTCTAATTATTTTGAGATTCAACTTCCTTAAAAGTGTATAAAATTAAAATTAGGTTTTAAGTTAATATTATTAGTTTTAACTAAGTTTAATTCTTCAAAGGATATGAATATTTAGAAATTACTTAAAATTTTGAAAAATTAAAAATTGTAAAGTCGTCAATATATCTGAAATCATATGATGTCCGTAAAGCAAAGGATTTTTCGAAATTAACAAGCAACATTAAAAAGTAAATTAACAATCATTTTGTTTGGTCAAACAAGTTTTGATTTATAAGGAAAACCATTTACCTGTATAAATCATTTTTCTCCATTATAAATGTAACTCTTATAGAAAACTCAAAAAGTTCAAAAATCCTTCCTATATTCTACATCTCTGTCAAACAAAGAACCGAATTCATATCATAACATCAAAATATTTATCAAGAGGAACATTTGTGAAAAGTTATTTAAAATCAGATGTGGTAATTTTTTTATTGTATACAAAAAGACATATGTGTAAAATCAACTATATATATATGCATATATATATACAAGTAATGTTTCTGAATTTAGTTTGGTTTTTATGAAATTTTGGATTAATGCTCAGGTAAGGGATATTAGTTAGTTAAAATTTTATTAGCTAAAAGAAAACATCCCATTGTTTTGATTTTTATAGATATTGATTATTTTATGATTTCTATAGAGATATCGGAGGAAGCAATAGGAAATCTTTTGGTTTACATTCACTATAAAAATCTGAACGAACAGTTACAAAATATGACACTAGATGTCGCAGTGACACTAAATATGAAACGAAAAGTATTCTCTTTTTCAAACATTTTACTTTTAAGTGTATATATTTTTTTACATTACTTTCTCCAATTTAATGCAAAAAATAAATAAATTACACAATTAGTAAAGATTTAAAAGTTTATTTTTTCGTTTAACTTTAAAGAATCGGTAGATAATAAAAAAATAAAATTTTTATTCATAAAATATTTTATGAACACAATGCAGAGTTCATATATTATTATTTTAAAAAGCATATATTTTAAAATATTTTACATAAGTTTACTTTAAAATTTTTATTTATTTTTTACAAAATTTTCCTTTATTAACTTTAAAATTACATTAAGTACATGTTTTTACGGGGTTTCAGATTTCACATTATTATTGAATAACTGGCTTCACCAGTTGTTATCTTGCATTAAAGTTTTAGAAAATAACTTACTGGGAAAATATTTTTAGAAGGAAACTAGATAATTTTAAAAGGAATAAATTTTGTTTTCCAAATTTATGAATTATTTTGGTGAATAGACTCACTTAAAAAAATATGAAATTATTATAGCAGAATTTAAATGATCCTTTAAAATAAATAAAAGAAGTACTACTTAGTATATCAGGAATTAGATATTAATATGATGCATAGATTTTTGACCCATTTCACAAACTCAAATTTAGTATTTAATTAAGAGTTAAATTTGCATTAAATTACCAATATTTGTTAATGAATTTAGATAGACAATTAATTTTCCTTGAATAAATTTTTAATGAAAATGTTGAAAAATTGTTTTCCAATATTTTGAAAACTGCTTAAAGATAAATGTATTAACACATTCATTAAAAATTATTTTTATTCACTTCAATTTAATATACTAAATAAATTTTTCTTTAAATTTATTTTTAGTCAAGTTTTAATAATGTTGTATAATAAAAAGAGTGGCTAGATTTCTTAAGAAATTTGAATTTTATTTGTCATTTCTTTTTATTAAAACAAAGATTAGAATGATCTTTTGACACAACGAGCAAGTGATTTTCTATCGTTCATAAACAATAACTGATATTTATATCGACATGATACATATATAAATAAAACAACTGTATAATATACTCTGGAATTTATTGAACTATATTTTGTGGCAAAACATTCCCCAACACTTCTCGATTTTAATTCTAAAATCATGCTGATTTTGTCCAGAGAAATTGTCTTCCATTATCTCGAACCATTTTGCATAGTTCACCTTCTGAACCTGGCACCTCTAGTACAAACAAGCTATGTTCAATCAAATCCAAAGTCTTTTCGATTAATGATAGATCAGAAGAGAAAGGTGGCCAGGGAAGAATCCAGACACCTTGCAAAGCATTTTGCATCCTTCGGTTAGAGTGAAATTTTATGTTATTCTGTCCTTAAATGATATTTTTAATTAGACATATCTCCTCAAATAAAATTATAATATTACGGGATAAATAACAGTGTCTACATTGAGTATAACTAACATATTACTAATAATGTTAATTAATATTCTGCAACTATAGGCTTTGGTAGTCTAAACATATATGCTAAGTTGTTGCGTGGTATGATGCGCCATAGTTGTGGATTGATTGAATCTGTTACAAAATCGATGCTTCAATTCTGCACAGTGATTAGCCCTGCTTAAATTAAAGTATTTATTATCGACTTATCTTAAAAGACTAAATGATGCAACTCTGAATTACGTGTGGGACTACATTGACATAGTACAAACGCAAGAGGCGTATATACTATTTATTCAATGACAGTCTCCTTAATGGGGTCAATGAACGTAGGTCCTTGAATGCCGACCGGCAAATATTAGTTTTGCTCGATACGTATAAGCAAATATATGCAACTATTGGCAAAAATGTGGAAGAAATTTCCTTATGTTTTGGTCTACGTGTGCTGACATTTGATAGCACAGCCATCCATGTAAGGTATCATATTCTTTTCGTAGAACACCTTATCCATATTCGATGTATAGTTGTGGCGTGCGCATGTTTGTCCGCTAATATTCGTGACACAGACCAACCATCTTTTTTAGTTCCGATCCAATATGCCCCTGATGTATTGACCAGCGTCTGTCAGTGTCTTTATCTTTGGCGCTCCTGCATCCACAATTAGGAAGTTTTCCCTAGCCCACCCCCAAAAAAAAACAATTTGCCAATAAACTATTCTATTCAAAAGGGCTGACACAAATCTTGTCGATGCCACAAATCCTCCTATAAATGCTTAGTTTCATCTTTCCCAGAATGCAGATCACTTCAACTTGATGTATAACATCTACTCTACACACAATTTGATTAAATGTTCACTTATCAACACATTTTTGATTTATATGCTCTTGATGTTCCACTAATATGCAGGGTATATGTATATAAAATTGAAAATTTTTTAAGGAAGAGGAAAGATAGAGTGAAGTACGACTTTTCCACAGATTTTTATAAATTAATACTAATGAATCTTATTAATCTTAAATTCTACCAACAAAACTTATTTGGATAAAACAGTAATGCACATTGAAAGTTATTACTTTTCGTATATTATTTTTAACATAAGTATTTTTAAAAAATTTGATTGTGATGTGGAAAATGTTAGAAATTTATCTTGTAATACATATTCTGTATATTTTTTTTTGTGCAACTAATATATTACATTTGGATTTCGAAGATAAAGAAACTTTTTTTTTAAGTAACAGAGAGGATTTCTTAACAATCCAACACCATAATTTTCCGGAGTCCAACCAATATCTTGGAATACTGCTAATAGAGAGACCAAATTCCTTATAATTTATTGGAGACTCATCGAGAGACTTGGGTAGGATGAATTTAAGTGGAAAAACGCCAATTCCTATTTCATTTCTAATTTTTTTACAAAATTATATTGAAAGGTTTTGAGAAATGGCAGATAGCTTCATGTTGATGGAATTTTAGCTATGTTGTGAAGATTGTTTGGATGGTTAGATAGAACATCTCTCTCTTGAATAATATTGCTAACGCAATTTTTAATGGCAATTTTGGATTTTTTCTTCCTTTATTTTCAGTTATTTATAAAAGAATCCCTCAATAACCGTAAAGTTTTTTTGAAAACTTTGTTTCTCTGAACAAGCATTTTTGGTATAGTCTTTTTATTTTAGATAGTTAACCTTTTATTTCTTTCACAATCAAATATTTTTCTAACTACAATCAGCAGATAATCTTTTCCTGAGACATGTTTTAGTATTGTAAGTGAATAATAACTTTTTTGAAAATCTCAGATGATTGTTAATTAAATTTATAGTATTAAAACAGTTAATGTAAATATGTTTTAAAATTTTAAAACAGTTCTTTAGAGATTTTCGTGACTTTTAATTCTTTTAAGATGCATTTTTGCTTACTGAGTAAGCATTTTATTTATTTCTTCATAACATGAATTTCCTTAGTATGTCTTTCTTTTTTAATGTCACCACTAATTTCTTGTATAGAAATATTGAGATCATAAATTTGTAACAATTGTTTTAAAATAATATAAGCATTTATCTTTGAATTATTTATTTATAAATTACATTTTGAATTATATTATAGTTTATATATAGTACATACCATAACTAAAAAATAAAAAATAGTTTGAAATATTGCCTTTATTACTTTTTTTTAATTTATTTTATGTGGTATATATATATATATATATATATATATATATATATATATATATATATATATATACAGTGATTCTGAGCGCTGTGTTCTTACTTCTATATCTCTGAGTCACAAACGACTATTTTAAGAAATAAAAACGAACTTTGTTGTCTAAATTATGACATATTTTCTATGAAAAAATAGCCTTTTATTCTAAACAAAAAAAACTTTGAAATGTCAAAAAGTTACTTGATATGAGCAAAAACGGAAAACAGGTTGTATGAAGAAATGCGTGCGTTAATATTCTCTAATAGTTAGATTTTAATTTTAATACTGGAAGAAATGAGAATGTTTTTTTTTAAGTATGACATATTTAATTATAAACAAAGAGTTTTTATCATCTTAAAAATACTTATTAATAAAACGTCACAAAATTGAAAAGTTTTGATTATGATGAAAAATTGCATTAATAAAATAAATCGTCTAAAATTTATTTATATGTTTTATATTTGATATTTTTTTCTGGTAGAAAGAGTTTCAAGTTTAATTATCATTGTATTTATATTTCCATGTTATTATGTTTATTTTAATATTTCTGAAGAAAGGAAATCATCGATATGGTCCTTGAGTAAAAAAAAAAAAAGAAAAAAAAAGTATTTCCTTACAGCATTGTTTATTAAAACGCTCATAATTCCATTCGGTAAAAAAAATTACTTGTGAAACTTTTTCGTGTTATTTTGTTTAAAGTATCTTAAGTTCCTTTGGTGATGTATTAAAGGCACTGGTCAGAATAACCCGAGCTTGCCAAAACTGACTTCAGAGCAACATGAAAAAAATATTCTATTCTCATTAATTCCTCTAATTATTTACTAAAAAACTACTTATAAACAATTATTTCCTTCATCATAAAAATATTCTACCTATATCTGAAATTTTTCCATAATTAGTCTATTGTTTTATTAATCATATTTTGAATGAACTTTTCATAAATGCTGCAATAAATATATTAATATTATGATTTTATAAGTATATTTATTTTTTATATATTTACTCCCTATTTCATCGTCATTTATAAATATAATATTGAGTTTAATTTTATATGAAAAAGTTTATGAAATTGATCTTCATTCTCCATCATTTGTTGCTTAAATATTCTTCTTTTAAACACAATCCAAAAAGAAATAAACAATTTTTAGCTATAAATTTCATTTTGCCATTTTTTTTATTTAATAACATATTTTCTTTTGTCATTTTTTTTTAAATATTTTGTTAATTTTATACTCTTTGTCTTAAAAATATTTAATTTATTAAGTTTATTATCAATTCTTTTTTTAAAATGTTGAAAAAAATTCATATATATATATATATATATATGCAGGATACAACGTTGTTTTCGAGTTGCTGATTTATTTTATCTTCAATCCAGATACTTGTAATGCCTATCTCTTCAACTGTAAGTTTAAATTCTAATTTTATTTTTTACATTTATTTATGACAGATTTATAATATTTACATTGAATGCGTTTTATGTTCAAGATCTCCCTTGAAACCCCCTCAGGTGGTTTACTTTCTTTAAGTAAACACGGGTGTCAAAATCCCGAGGTACCCCAGTGATCTGTCCTCTTCTTTCTTTTCTTCTCTCTCCTACTTTTCTACTTTTCTTTCATTTTCTCCCTCATTGTGGTTGCCTCTCATGAGATTGAGGGCTCCCCTTGAGCAGCTGTCACCGCTCTGTTGCTATTAGCTACACTTGGGGACTAAATCACCTACGTGTTTGCAGTGCGTGGAGACCCGTGTCCCTGGAAAGGAGGGTCCTGGTAATTGAGCCCTCCAGAGACCAACACATTACTTTGGCCTCTTCTTCAGGTAAACGGGAGGAGTGTTGTGGTCCTCAGCACATCAATCGGCTTTATGGATCAAGCGATCGGTACATCTGCTGGATGACTCGTTAAGGGTGGAGGCCATCACAGGGATGTACTGTGAGCGTATAGGACTTGGCTAGCACTGGTGCAGCTGGTCTGCATCCCCTTGTTGGACTCGGTGGTGGGTGGTGAGGTTAAGTCCCGAAATTTTACTTTAATATTATGGAAAACAAAAAATTATCTTTTCTCCCACGGGAGCATCTACTGAATGAAACAAATTGTAAATATATTATAGTTAAAAGAAAAGTGGGTTCTTTTGAAAAAGTGTCCCCTTTTCTTACCCAAAAAGGAATATCGGATTTTATAGAAGAAATCAGGGGTATCCGGAAAATACGTTTTGGTGACTTATTGATAGAGGTTGCAAACTCTGTTCGGGCATCCAAAATAATCAATATGCAATTAATGGCAAAAATAGAGGTGACTGTTCTGCCTCACGGAAATTTAAATTTTTCACGTGGAGTGATTTCCGAAAGGGATTTGTTAAACACGTCGACGGATGAAATTCTTGATAACTTGAAAAGTCAAAAGGTCTGTGGAATTGAACGCATAAGAGTCAGAAGTGATGGGCAGTTTGCTGACACAAAACATATCATTTTGACCTTTGCGACCCCAGACCTTCCTGACAAAATAAAAGTTGCTTATTTTAATTTACCCGTCCGACAACACATTCCAAATCCCTTGCGATGTTTTTAATTCCAGCGTTTTGGACACTCGAGAAACGCTTGCAGAGGCAATCATACCTGTGCTCGTTACGTGGTAGTTGGCCACGATAGTTCGAACTGCACAACGATGGAGGCATGTGTCAACTGTAATGGGGACCAACCCTCCTATTCTCGAAGTTGTCCTCAATGGGCTCACGAAAAAGAAATCACCACGTTAAAGGTTAAAAATAATATTAGCTATCCTGAGGCTAGGAAAATTGTTGCCTCTCGTACGCCACAGCCTGGAATTATGCAGCCGCAGCAAAAAAAGTCACTAAATGTTCAAGTACATAAACCGATACCCTGCCACTTCCTGTAATGAGATTACCCCAAGTATCAACTGAAAAGCCAAAATCAACATCTACATTATTTAGAAGAGCTTCTTTGGCTAAATCTAGAGTCATTAAGGCTTCGAAATTAAAATCTGCAAAGGAGGGTCCTCGGAAATCCTCCTTATCCACCCGTAGAGCCATATTACCCCTCGAAGCTGATGCAGTCTCTCTTCATCCCTCGAACGATAATTTATCACTGGAGGAAATGATAGAAGACTCGCCTTCCAGCTCCGGGGAAGGAGCTCTTTAATTTATATAATAACTTCCTTTATTTTTTGGAACTGTCATGGTTTGCGTTCACATCTTGATGATATCAAGTCTATTATATCAGCTTATAACACCTCATGCGTAACACTTCAGGAAACCTTCCTTAAGTCTTCGTATAACATCGCTATGCGTGGATTTCAATGCTTTAGATAAGACTGTGGTGATGATGATGCAGCGTCAGGAGGTGTTTGCATATTAACATCTAATGACTTCCCCAGCACTATCCATCCAATCAATACAACTCTACAAGCTGTAGCTGTCAGAATTCACACAGCTTGTTTGATTACAGTCTGTAGTTTGTCTCTACCACCACATGAAGTCATCCGCCAAGAAGAGCTTGATACATTAGTTGATCATCTGCCTACACCATATTTGTTAATCGGTGACTTTAACGGCCATAATACTTTGTGGGAAAGTGATGATATTAATTTTCGTGGTCGCCAGATAGAGCAGTTTATTTCTGATAACTGTCTACTTAATACCAACGAGAAAACATTCTTCCACGTACCAACAAAACATTTCATTCTCTGGATCTAGCCATTTGTACTCCGTCACTCTTGGCATTGCTAAATTTAACAGTAGGGAATTATCTGCATAACAGCGATCATTTCCCACTCGTCATCTCCCAGACTGGAGGTAGTAGTGTGAGAATTTGTCAACCTACTTACGAGTACAGTCGAGTAGATTGGACGTTATTTACACAATTGGCAGTCGTTGATGATAAAATGGTTACGCTAGAGGATATTGATAATGCCATACATAAAGTCACTGAAACACTCATAAGTCCAGTTGATACAGCAATACCTAAAAGTTCTTCTTCAGCAAAAAGGCGTTGCAAACCATGGTGGAACAATGAATGCCAACAAACATATAAAAAACAAAGGAAGTTATGGGACTTTTCCGGAGGTACCCCAGAACGGAGAATGTTATTGCCTTTAAGAGAGCAAAAGCATTAGCTCGCAGAGCTCATCGACGAAGTCAGAAAGAATCCTGGTCTCTCTATGTTTCTTCAATAACATCTTCCACATCCAGTTATTAATTATGGAGAAAAGTATAAGCAGCCAATGGTATCTATAGAGAATTTGCAATTCCTATTTTAAAAACCAGAGCTGCTATATACTCTTCTCCTATGGACATTGCAAACTTCTTTGGTGAAACATTTGCTAGTTTCTCAAGCTCTAGTCCTTCATTTTTAAGTACTAAGTGTCGAGCTGAGCAAATGCCAATTCGATTCAACCATAGACAATCTTTATAACTGCGAATTTCGGATGTTGGAATTAAAGCGAGTATTACAGCAGGCCGATAATACCAGCCCAGGACCTGATGGAATTAGCTATCTTATGCTTCAACATTTAAGTCCAGACTCCCTAAAGTACTTATTGCCTTTGTTTAATAGGATCTGGACTGAAAATGCATTTCCATCAATTTGGAATGAAGCAACAGTAATTCCGGTCTTTAAACCTGGTAAGGATCCTTCAGAACCATCAAATTATCGACCAATAGTTCTGACGAGCTGCCTTTGCAAGACTCTAGAACGTATGGTCAACGCCCGTCTCGTATATGTCTTAGAAAAAAATAAATGTATACATGTCAATCAAAGTGGATTCCGTAAAGGAATATCCACTCTCGATAACATTACATATTTCCAAAAACAAATCCGCAACGAATTTGTGCGGAGGAATCACCTGGTTTCCATCTTCTTCGACATCGAGAAGGAATACGACCGTACGTGGCGATATGGAATTCTCCGTACATTATATGATTTTGGCTTTTGGGGTAATCTTCCGATGTTCCTTCAGAATTTTTTACGCTCCCGTGTTTTTAAAGTTAGTATTGGTCACCTTTTGTCCAATACTTTTATTCAAGCCGAGGGTGTTCCCCAAGGCTCTATTTTAAGTAAAACAATTTTTAATTTATTCATCAGTTATATTCTTCATCTTTTGTCACCTTCTGTGTATGGCACTATGTATGTAGGTGACCTTCAAATATCCTGCCAAAGTTCAAATATGCGTTTAATTGAGAGATAGTTAAAAACATCTGTAAATAAAATAGCTGCATGGTGTGCAGACAATGGCTTTACTTTATCTCCTAGCAAAAGCTGCTGTGTCCATTTCTGCAAGAAGACCAGCCTTCACAACGATCCTGTTATACATCTAAATAAGACTCCAATACCTGTAGTCAATAAGATTAAATTTCTTGGTGTGATATTCGACCGAAAGTTGACCTTTCTTCAGCACATTTTACATCTGTGGAAGAAGTGTGAGCGATCGCTTAATATCCTGAAGGTATTATCAAATACATCTTAGGGTGCAGATCACTTGTAACTTCTTCGTGTCTATCAATCAATCAATCATTTTAACTCGAATTGACTACGGAAGTGTTGCGTATGGATCTGCTAGGTCTTCTGTTTTGCGCAGATTGGATACTGTGCATCACTCTGCTTTGAGAGTTTGTTCAGGCTCATTCCGCACATCACTCTTCCAGAGTCTTTATGCCATTTGTCAACAATTGCCTTTAGACCTGAGACGAATGCGGCTGTCTCTCAATTACTTCGCTAAGGTTATGTCAGATAGGCATCATCCTATACGTTCCTTAGCTTTTACTCCTGCACTAAATAGATTGTATGATGCTCGACCTTACATCATCCAACCTTTTCTCACTCGAACTAAACATCAACTATTTTTGACAGACCTATATGACTGAAACAGACTTACAATCACATCCATCTGGGTATGATCCAGAGATTAATATTATTAATCCATTTGCTCAATTGAAAAAATCATATACAGGTTTTTCTACAGCTGTATCTATCTCATCACTGTCATTACTCATCATATACGCCTGTATTCACGGATGTTTCTAAAAGTGCAGGACTTGTTAGCTGTGGCATATTTTATGCTAATACCAGTTATGTTTATAGCCTCCATACGTCCTGCTCCATCTTTACTGCTGAAGCTACGGCTGTTCATCAAGCCCTTCAGCTAGTGAATACAGAGCAGTTTAATAAAATCTGCATGTATACTGACAGTTTGAGTGTTTTAGAAGCGTTGAAAAACTATAACAATTGTCATCCAGTTGTGTCTAAGATTTTCGGAGCATTGGATTCTCTTTCTGACAAGGGTTATGACATCATTTTCTGTTGGGTCCCAGGTCATGTAGATCTAGAGGGAAATGAAAAGGCGGATGCAGACGCTAAAGCCGCATCGTTCTCACTCTATTCCTCTTTACAACGTGAGAAGGGTTGTTAAAACATTTGTCAACTCTCTCATGCAGGAATTATGGAGTATGCAGGTCGCTAACAAATTGTGTGCCATATTTCCATATTTCATCCCATTATCAGTTTTACCGATACGAAGAGCAGATGTTCGTTTAACTCGTCGTCGTATCGGACACACACGTTTCACACACAGACATTTGTTTCTAAATGAATTGAACTCATGGTGTGAAACGTGTGATTTACCATATACTATTTATCATATTTTAATCTCATGTCCCGATTTTAACGTTTACCGTTTTACATTTTTTCAAACGAACATTTTAACTCTATATGATTTAGTGGGGGAGCCACCCCACAGAAACCTTTTTGCCTTTTTAAAGGCGATTGGTTTTCTTAATTTTATTTAAACTTTATGGCTCTGATTTTATAAGTTTTATATTTACTTTCCTTTTACTTAATTTAGATTTTAAAAAATATATACATTTATTTTTGTATTTTAATCTTTTATTGTTGAGTCTGTGTTTTCTTTATAAAATATTTCTTTAAAATTTAATTTCTTGGTGCAGCTTGTCCTTTATGGACCTTGCGCCATAAAACCCAACCAACCAACCAACCTTCCTTGACACATTTATTCTCTAAATGGTAATACATGATGATATAATATAATTAGAGCTTGTTTATATGGATAATGCGCACCATTTCTTATTTAGCTTCATATTAGTCTTAATTTTTTCAGGATGTTCTACAGAATAACAAAAAAGAAATTGGCAGTCATATGAAGCGAATATGCATCAATGTATCTAAACTTTTTGTTATTTTTTATTTCATAATTCAAAATAACTTGCTCATTCTTACTGCAATAAAATGTGTATATTTAGGGCTTAAATATTCCTCTTTTACATACTTTTGTTATACATTTTTGAAATTTTTTTATCACTATCTAAATTAGATTTTTATATTTGCAAGGTTTTTTTGTCACCTACTTTTTACTTTGTAAGTTAGTTTTGATCTTCATTTCTACTTGATTTTACAAACAAGCATGCTAAAAATACTCATGAAATAAATATCTCTAATATTCACAAAAGCTTTCACTATATAAAATTTAATTCTTAAATATATTTTTCTACCATCTATCTTAATCTCTTTGTTTATAAATGTCAAGTTTTTTAATTCAAGGAATTGATTTTTAATGATTTGCTCATTTCAAGGAGTATTTACGTATAAGAATTATTTTCAATTCTAAAAACTATTAATAAATGTACTTAAGCAAATATCCTGTTAAGTAATCCCGCATTTAAAATATGTATATAGCTTTTTTGAAAATTATTTTCTAAATATCTTTATATAAGCTATGTTCATCAGAATCATAGTATTTTAGAATTTTAAATAAATGTTAGTAGTTTTAGGAATCTTTAGGAAGTGAAGTTTTATTTGAATTTGTGAATTATTTAATTCTTTATAACTTTATATAATAATTATGTAATTATAAAAAGGATCATCTGTGCTGTCTGAAATATTTTATTTTGAGTAGTTAAAAAACTTCTCCTGAATTACTTTACTACAATTATATGAAAGAGATCAAAAGAGAAATACAAAGAAACTCAAAAAAACTATTAAAGATGAAATAAAATTACTGAAGATAAGAAAATTTAGGCAAAGAATTGAGGAAGCCTAAAAAAATCAAGTATTGAGAAATATTTATATAAATTTCACATATAAATTAATTGAAAATTTAAAGATCAAATAGTGAAATGTAAAAACAATTGAAGATTGAATGGCAAATATATTTTTAATCCCTCAACATGAGTCATCTAAGGTTTAATCCACTAATACTGTAAAAGCATGAATTGAATGAATATGAATATTTGAATTTATCTCGTATAAAGTGACAAATTTAGAAGAAGCTTTAGGATGTTTCAGTAGTAAAGATATATAAGCAATAGCTCAACATAAAAAAAAATCGATGCAACTACTGAAGCTGCAAAATCTAATCATGTTGAGTGTAAAATGCAAAAAGTAAATGTTACTAGAAGAAGAAATTTTGAAAAAAATGATAAGAATAGCAAACAAGATTTACGAAATCAAATTGCTATAATTGATTATAAAATGAAAAGTTTTTAATCCTTAAAGTTTCAAATCAATAAAAAAATGTATTTAATGTCTGAATTTGCTTATATCCAAAGTTTGTTTTGTTCATGAAGGTATTTTTGTAGTAAATCTCTTATCAAAAACTAACTGATAAAATTCATAAGCGTTCTAAATATATATATATATATGTATAAATTTTTTAGAAAATTAGGGTTATTTTTTAAACTACTTCTTAAATAAATCAAATAGAAATTTTTATATAAATTTACATAACAAAAAAATTAATTTAAATATAAATTAAATTTCTGAACTTAATTCTGGTTTTTAAAAATAGGGAAACGTTTCATTAAACATAAAAAATGAAATGACTTTTTATGATGTTCAGTTCACAAATTTAGCAATTTGCAAAAAGTAGTATTTATAAAACCAGAATAATAAGAAGGTGTTCTGCTACTTTTCATTTCAATTCCATCATCTTGAGGGCAATACTCGGTTGATGTAGAAGTTGTTTGGAATACACAAAATATATTAGAACTTACAATTTAGTTCTAAAATGTTTTGGAAACGGAAATATATCTTTCCTTGAAATATTCAATCAGAAGATCAATCAGAAATATTCAACTGTGGAAAATAGGAAAAAAGAGAAACTATCCAAAAATATATTTATTATTTATATTTTATTTAAAAGAAAAAAATAAAATGGTATAATTTTATATGCATGTATAGAATTTGTTACTGTAATAATCCAAAATGAATTTCTATAGAATATTTGAACTATGCTGGAGAGTATAATTGTAAATTAAAAATGTTTCCTTCCTAAAACATAAATTTTAGAAATTTCAAATAAATTAATTCAATATATAGTTTTTTTACAAGTAAAATCAAAAACACAATTAAATAGGGACATTATTTTAGAGAAAAATATAGATGAAAGAGAGAGAGAGAGAGAAAAGCAAAGGCGGGTAATTTACTCTATAACATTTTATATTCGCTTATTCCAGTAGCTAGTATTTCCGAGGAAAAAAATTATATGTTGAGTAAATTATCTTATTTTAGAATTTAAAATTTAAATCTTAAAATTGATTCTTAAGATTCTAATGATCTTAGAATTGAGTATTCTAAGACTTTTTTTTTTCGAAGAAACAAATCTTTATTCATTCTTAATCCATATTTCATATATTATAATAAAGGATTATAATTTTTCACATTCTGTTGATGAAAAAGATAGAATTTATTGTTTCAAACATTTTAGTAATAGTATAATTGGTTTGAATGGTTATATATTTTTAAAATAATCCTCCCATATTATTTGATTTTAGAGATTTAACTTAAAAAAATCATAAGATTATTTAAACAAAAACTGAATGGTACAAAATTTTTAGATTTAATGAAAAAATTTATGACTCTTTTGTACAAGAGTATAAATATATATAGCTGATATAACTATTGTGAATGATAACATTCATATGTATTTCGATGAGTGCTTCTATGAGTCAAATTCAATCTGAAATACTTTAATCATTTACGACTTCAAATCTTATAATATAATATATAATTCTAGAAATAAACACGTTAGAGAGTTAGCAAATTTTAATATAATTTCCGATTGAAATTATGCAATATAGAAGGATGGTTATAGTAGTAAACTAATTAAAAAAAGAAGTGCAACATAGAGTTATTATTAAGAGACAAAGGAATTCATTCTTAAATAAATAAGCACATTATTTACATAAAGTTTGAAAGAACTAAAAGTAACTCCTCTGTTTGAAACTTATAATTTAATAAATGAGTTTAAAGAATTCGTATTAAAGAATTCGTTCGTTAAAAAATACACTGGAAAATTATCAGCTGTAAATTATTTATACTTCGTAAATGGACAATATTTATGATTTGAGAGACATTTGTAATTATAATAAGGACATTGAATGTGTTGCATTAAATGAAATAAATTATGGAAAAAGACAATTTCGTAATCAACAATTCAAATGCAAATATATTACAATTCTGATAGTTATTTATAACAAGAAATAAAAACTGTGAAAGGAAATTAAATAATTAATGAATCTAGTAAATAGATCTAGTAAATAGTAGAATAATAAAACATTTTCTACTATTTACTAGATCTAGTTACTAAGTTAAAAAAAATCGGAATAAATTTAAGAAAATATATAATAAAAATCAAATTGAATAGTAGAAAAAAATATTATTAATTTTGCTACAAAGCTATCATGAATTAATTACTAGGACAAATAAATTTTCTTCTTGATTTTATAATCCTACTAATATATTTTCCAAAAGTATTTTATACACACCCCCTGATACCACTAATATAAATCTTTTGAAATATGTCGGGTTTGAAATATGATAACTAAATTTTATAAAAATTTTAATATAATATAAATTTATAAAAAACGTATGAACAGATTTACGAAAAATTAAAATTCACAAATACATCGTTGATATCTTTTAAGAATATCATAAAGTAAAGACAAATTTACAAACCAATAAATAAATTCAAGGAAAGGACAGTAAAGACATGTTACATAGGCGGATATTAATAATTGAGGTTTCCAAAGTGCTGCTGAAGACTTATAAATTTAGTTGCCTTAAGTTTGAGTTAGTTGCTTAGCAGGTGTAAAATTAAATGAACTAAAATTATAATCATATAAAATTTTTGGGATAGTTATAAGAGAATTAGATCCAATGTGTTTAATTGAAATTTAGTTTGATTCTATAATGTAATAATTGATTATATTAACATATAATGATATTTAAAGTTCACACATTGTTAAACACAGTGATGAAGAAAAGAAAATGTGAGTAAAAATAACAAAATATTGAATCATTTAGATATGATAAAATGTTGATTAGTGATTAGCAATGTGTTTTATCTGTAAATTAAATAATTCATTTTAATAAAAGGAATATATTTTGTTCTGTAATGTTCTAAAATAAGGGATCAATAATATAAATATTTTAAACAGATCGTATACTGGATTACTTGTATTTCAGTAAGCATTTAAGTTTTGTTTTCACTCACTAAGCCGTAAAGGGTAAAATAATTTAAGAAAATTAATAATAAATTTCATTTGAAAGTTAAGAAATAAAATACCAAATAATGCCAGAAATATTTTTGTTTCTAAGATAAAATCAATCTACTAATTTTTAATATAATTTCAAAATTTTTAATTAATATATTTATTAATCAAAAGAGTTCTTAGTTTTAAAATTATAATTTCTAAATAAACAACTCAGTAAACATTCATATTGTTATTTAGTATAAGGGATTAATAGTTACCAATCTTACAACATTAAAATGTAACAAATTTCTCTCAATTTGTTGGTTTCAAGTCAAAAGACTATTAAATAAAAAATTTTTACTGTTTATATCAATTACATGAAGTTAATAATTGTAAAATTATTAAATTTAATCACAATATTATTAACTGTAATGTAATGCATTTAAAATAGTAAATTTTTTTTTATATAGCAATAGTATTGAAGTGTAATCAGGAAGCACCTTTTAGTTTTATCTGTTATCAAGCTTTCGCTTTTTAGATTATAGTACATAAAATAATAGAATGATCAGTGGAAAAGACAACAGTTATAAATTTATAATATTTATAAGATATCATTATTTTCTCTTATACTTTATTGTTGTTTTCTTATTTTCTTAGTAAATAATTTAGATCCTTTATTAAAAATTTTTAAAAAAGTGCTATTAATCACCATTTGTAATTTTTATTTAAGTATGAGAATTTTTAAAATTTTGAATAAAATAATATTTTATATCAAATAATATACGAAAAATATGACGAATAGTACGAAATAACATGAGTATAAAAAATCATAAGAATGTGTGAATATTTTGTAAATAATAAGTTTTTTTTAAAGATGATTACATGAAAAAAACTTTTGAAAAAAGATTTAACATGAAGGCATATATTGCTTACATTATATTTTAGAATAAACATTAACTACTATGCAAACATTAAATTTAATAAAATATTTTAAAATCATAATAAGCTACTTTTACTATTGTAGGGAATGCAGAAAAAGCGGAGCTAAATTTAAAATAAAAGTAAGTACATCGTACTTGGAAATTTGTATTAGCTAAAATTGTTGCCTTATCAAGACTTTAACATTATTACTACGTTGTAAAATGATAGAATATTCCATTTAAAAGGTGGATTTATATTTGATATCATTTGTTTTAGTCTTCAAAATAAAAATATTTCTTATTTTCCAGTAAAAGAGCCCAAGTCCACGTAATAAAGAGAAATTAAATTCAAGTATTTCTTCGGTTTCTTAAGTAGCGATTATAAAGATTAAAATAAGTATACCCTTTATAGAACTAAAACTTATGAGCCTTGTTTGAAATTTGATTTCACATCCAATCAGGTATCTGAATGCATTTTTAAAAGTAACTATGCACACATTTTGAGATGCATTACATTCACTTAGAATTTTATATGAAAAAAAAAAATTATTTTCGTAACTTGAATTGCCACACTTTTTTAAAAAAAGAGTAATTTATTTTTGTGTGCAATTCTGTATTTCTGCATCGTAATAATTTATCATGTGCCTAATGTATTTTTGTGCATAATTATTAATTAATGTTTCTTATGTATTAGTGTTTTTGTGTATAATTATCCATTAAAATTTTAAATTGAATACAAAGCTTCTGTTCCAACGACAATATATGTAAGAAGTTGTATTTTCATCAAAAGTTATGAGTATTTTAAGCATACTAAGAGTTTATGGAGAAATATAAAAATTATTTATTTCTTACTTTATTTAAAATTATTAACGTTTTATAAGTTCTACAAACAAAATAAATAATTTAGTTTCCTAGAATATTTAAATTAAAAATTTATTTAATTAAATAATTCCTCATTTTTTATTTTGATTTTCATTAGATTATATAACATTCAAATTGTCGAATTGAAGAAGCATATTTCTCTAGGTAAATAAATTTTAACAATTCTGAAATAAACAAGAAAATTTACAATTCTTGTTTTTACACAAGAACAAAATAAAAAAAGAATAGGAAAATTTAAAAATGTAATGTTTAGCATTATTTGTTTGTTTTTATACGTGTTAATTTAAAAAGAAAATCTGTTACACAATGATAAGTGAGTTTTATACAGTAAAAATAATATTGCAAGGTGCTTTCCATGTTCAAATTCACAAAAGAAATAAAATGACTAACAAAATAGTCCTTCCCAAGCTGCCTAAGTATGTTTGTTTTGCTTAACGATTAATTTTTAGAAAACATAGACTACAAAAAACTAATAACTAAAGAAGAATATTGCTTTTGTTATAAGGGCATTAGCAAAGTTATTTTTATCGAGAAAATTTTGGAATTTATGCATGGAATCTTGACAAAATCAAAAACAAGGACATAAAACGTGAGCTTAAGAAAATAATCAAAGTTAAAGGGTATAACGATTCATAATAAAATAGAGAAATATCAAAAGGAAATCCAAGAACCGTTAAAGAGAATGTTTATTGCTTATTGTTAATTTAAGCTCTAGTTTCTACTCCGAAAAATATACACATTTGATATTATGATAAATTAGTAATGTACATACAAAAAAGTATTCGTCTATATTATAATTTTGCATATAAACTCCTTTTCCTAAGCATGCATTTTATTGAAGCTAATAAATAATTTAACATAATATTATCCAATAATTTTAATAACAAAAATCGAAAATGTTAAAAGAAACATTTGAAATTGAGTGTTAATAATGAAAATCACCGAAAGGAAGCTAATATTTTAATTTATATTTTAAAACAAAGTTTACTTGGAAAAGCGTAGTAAATCTAACAGAGGGAAGAAAAATTATTATTAGTAAGTGCAATTATGATATATAATTTCAAGAAATATCAAATCTTATTAGAAACCAGTCTTAAGGTGTTTGGAAATACAGCAATTATAAAAAGTAAGCAAAGAGATGGTCGATCATTCAAAATTAAGCTTAACAGAATAAGATATTTGAGGTGAAAATAAAAAAGATCCATATTTTAAATGTTTCAAAACTAGCATCAACGATTAAAAAGTTATTAGTGCACAAACAATAAAAAATATGTTTAATAAATCTGAATATTATGGATGACCGTCTCGTAAGAAATATTGTTTTTCAAAAGTGAATAAAAGAAACAGGTTATAACTTGTGAAAGAATATGTAAATATGCCAAAACACTTCTAGTAAAGTAATTTTTTCAAATGAAAGTAAATCCAACATTTTGAGGATCATAACAAACAACGTAGGTTTTAGGAATTTGAAAAAATGAATACCTCTCCTACAGTCAGTATGGAGTACTTTTACGAGAGTAGTTATTGATCGCGAAATAAATGCAAATTAAGAATTAATTTACAAATTATTGGATTATCAAATTGTTTTTATTCCTGCATGATAATGACCTCGAACATATTTCACTAATACCAAACTTTGGCCATTATACAATGCGCTCAAAACATAAAATAAACTTCCTCAGTCACCGGATATATAAATCTGATTTAACATTTTTGGAATGATCTTAATCGACAAATCAAGAAGCATCATATTTCTAATTAAAAGTATCTTTGAAGAAAAGTAGAATAAAATAAGTGTTATTCAAATGTGAATTCAAGTAAGTGAATTCAAGAATATCTAGATTAGAATACATAGTCAAGTTTAATGGAAATACTGTAAAACAATTATATTTCAATACACTATTCCACTATATTTGGTTTTTGAAAACTATCAAATAAATTTTTGAGTTGCTTTTTCAAATTTTGAAATTTATTTATTTTAATTTATAAATTAAAGAGAAATTAATTTGAATTTTATGTTTGATAATTCAATCATTTATGCAAAATTATAATATTGCAATTAAAAGCCATTAATAATTTAAAATTGTGATTTTATATTTTGTACTTAAAAAATGTAAAAGTTGAATAAATTATAATAGTTATATAATAGCAGTGGGGGAAATGCTTTTCCATTAAGTTAACGAATAAATGAAGAAAAAAAAATATTTTCTAAGTTATTTCGAAATTATTGAGCAAACAATTTCAACACACTGTTAAATTTAAAAAGTTGCTTAAAATAATATATGTCAAATAAATTTACAATACAAAATATTCATCGAAAAACAAAAGCTTTTTGTAATTACTTAAATCGTAAAAAATGTTGAACATTTATAAAAAAAGAAAATAACTGAGCAGAACTCATGAAATATAGTAATATTAACATTGTCTTAGTATTTAATTTACTTATTAATTTATCCTTGTACGTTAGTAATGTCTTATGCATGCCTTTAACTATTCTTATAAATTGTTTTTAGCAGAACTTTTTAACGAACATAAAGTATTTATCAAATTATTTTAATTCATTGGGTTTCAGGACACTGATAGTATTGAAAAGACACTTTATCCAAATTTAAGAAAAAAAATCTTATTTTAAAAACACTTATAAGAAAATTTATAATTATTATTTCAGATTGGTCCTTTCGTTATTTTAAGATGTCAGCATTATGATGTTATTTTATTTGTGATACAAATGATTAAGTATTTTTTGACTTTTGAGAAGTCATTAATATTATAAAAAAGTTTTAAAATTGAATACATAATTGATTTATGCTAATAATTTAGATACTTGAAATTAATCGATTTAAATATCTTATCAATTATTATTTATCAATTTATAATCAATTTTGATATGGATTTGCAACTGATTGACCTTAACATCTATTAGTAATCAAGGAAAAAAGTAGAAATTAAAAAAAGTATTTCATCGACAAAATTAATATAATTAAAATCATAAAGTAAAACACTATACTTTTAATAACAATACCTTAATTTTAATTTGTGTAGTATTTAAATAATGTTTGATGCTGTTGATTTAAAAACAAAATACAGTTTCAGCACTTCCTAATTAAATATCTTGTTCAAGCATTTCTAAAATCCTTTATTCTTAAAGTATGCACATATTCTTTGTAATTTTCAGCCTGTAAAACGTGGAAAACAAACTAAAGATAAAGTGACATAAAAACGAACATATGTAGCTTGAGATTATAGTACATTCCTTAGTGACGCATGAAATAAGACGCCAAGGAATACCCCATAAGTGAGATTGACAAGTAACAAAGCACTCGAAAACGATGACAGACGACATAAATTGAATTACAAAACGATGGGTGTCAAAAAAGCATTGCGATGAAAAAAAAATGTGTTGAAAATTATAGCAATGTGTCAGAAGAGAGGTTTCGTATTTTATCTTAACGCCCATTTGTCTTTGTTCACAAGTTCTTTACTTAGTGCGTATTCATTTTAAAACACTTTAAATTTCAACCCATGTTGCCTAGTAACACTCGCAACTGGTGTATTTCGCCGTTTATTACGAATTATTAAACATTCCAGCGACAATTTTCCAAGTTTCGCAATAAAAAATGTCTCTGATTTCGAATTCCTGCTCCCAAACATATTTGTAATTTTTTCTTTACATTTGCAACAGCTGATTTTTTATAAAGGACTATTTTTTCTCAGAATTTCTTCATAGAATTTCTGTTTCTTTGATTAAAGTTTCATAAAAATCTAATTATTTTTTAGAATGGATCTTTTATTGAAATAATTTGTATCGAATAGATCTGAGAGAGAAAAGGCGGTTTAGAAATACCAAGTTCTGGGAAATGTAAGGCTTGCGAAATTTTTTCTTTTAAATTTTAAATTAAAACTGTCCCTTATTAAGGCATGCAAACGATTTGCTTTGTGCTACATCGACATATAAATTTTCACATTCAACTTAGAGATACAGTTACTTTAAAGTGAAATTAACTTATATGGTATTTAATTAAGTTTTCCATTTTTCCATAGTTATTGGAAATTAATAAGACATGAGTGTTTTTATATTATGTTTCTACTCTATTACAGATCACTAGGCTCTGATCTCATTATACGCCAATGTATATAGTTATCACTAAACACCATAAGGGGGATTTAATTCACAAGTTTAATTGAAAATGTATTTCCATAAAAATAAAATATTTATTCCTTCATCACTAACAATAAATTTTCTTGTTTCAAAATTGAAGATAGAAAATTCATTGTTAATAAATTGAAATATTTTTCAATATAATTAATTGCAATTTGCAATCACTTTATTGCATTAGTTAATTGTAATACTCAATCAAGATTGTTTAAATTTAAAATTAAATAAAAAAGCTCATTGTTATATATTAATTGTTTTCAATTCAAGTGTCAAAGACTAAATTTCTGTGATATAAGTAAATGACATTAGTACAATGTTCAAAATTTCTAATTAAAGTTTTCTACAAATTTAAATTATTTATTTTTTGAAAAATCTACAAAATAATAGCCTTCAACTAAAAATTTAATTATGATACAGATGAATTCATTTTATAAATAGTTTCTTTAATTTATCGTTGAAAATAAATTTTTAATGCACAATATATTTAAAATGTCATTAAAAATGAACATGACATTAATATACTCTTGAAAATAAAGAATATAGAGTAAGAATATTGTATGAAAAAATTCTTTTTAGCCAATAAATTTTAACATGATGTAAATATACTTTTTAGATCACATTTACTTTTAAATACGTTTTTTACATTTAACTTATACATAAAAAAATAAATAAAATTCACGTATGTAAAATTGAATGTCTATTGCTTTCTTCGTTTATGCAAACTTTATACAACATGACATGCCTTGAACATGAGATTGTCATTTGTTCTTTTGTTCCTGGAAAGATTATTGTCATTTTTGGAAATATACTGGCTTTCAAAATATAAGATGTCGGTAAAAAAGAGATAGTTTGTTGTTCAAATCAGAAACCTTAGTTAGAAATTTGATTAGATGGTATTAAAATTGTTTATTCGAGCTCATATGTAAAATATATTTTAAGTTTACAATCCATTTGAAATGGTTATCAGGATAAACCACCCAAAAAAGTTATTCATTTGGTATTTTAACGAAAATTAGCATGTGCTCTTCTTATCATACGGAAATCATAACAACACTATTAGAATATAGGTAAATTTTCTAAGCCATGGAAAGGAGATTAAAAATTCGGTTGAGTTGCACAAAAAGAAAATCAGTTGAGTTACTGATATAATGTTTACAATGCTTAGATTTCATTTAATTTTAATAGTCCCAGCTAGTTTTGATTTAAGATCTAATTGTGGCCTATAGAGATGCCTAAAAGATTTCTTGTGATATTCCATAGGATTACTTACTGTGTATTATTGTTTTATGCGCATTTTTATTGAGCTTGAGAAAGTTAAGTACATTATTAGAAAATTACAATCTGAATATGAAAGTAGGAAAAAAATGGTTACTGTAGGAAATGTTAACCAATTCTTTAATGTTCACGTTGGTGACGGCTGTTTTGTTTTCTAGAATTTATTCCTCACAGGGGGAGGGAAGAATAAACATCTGAAATTAATACGTGATAAATATTTGGCATATTTGAACCAAAATTGTATGACACATTGTTTCTTAGTATTTGGATGAATTAGTTTTATTATGAGAAGGTTGTTTTTGTTTCCTTTATGGAGGAAAAGTAGGTAAGTAAAGGAAACATGTAATGCAAAATGGAAATCACCTTAGGTTAAATTTCAGCTGGAAATCTTTTATGAGCTCATACGTTCATTTTAGAATATGATGACTTTGAAACAATTAAACACGAGCACTTTAAATTTCAAATACGTGCTTTTTAAGGATAATAAAAAATAATAAATTTATTTAAATATATTATATTAAAACAGAGAAATCAGGTATGGTGTAATTCAAAATATTAGCTGAACTAAATTTTTAATTGAAAAAAGGAATAATATGTTACATAGGAATTCCAGTATCCTGAGAGCAATATCATTATAGTTTGATTAAAATATGAATTAAAGGGTTATTATAAAATATTAATTACAGGATTATAGTTATCGTTTAAGGTATAAGAAGGACAAATAATCGATATTAGTGTAACATTTATCAAAATTAGTATTATAGATGACTTCAAAATAAATTGTAACATATCAATTGGTTTTTAAGTCAAAGTTCAGTATTTGTTGATGTTGGATGCCAGTGGATAAAAAAATAAACAGTCTAAAATGAAGATTAAGATTAAATTGATATTTTTGTGCTGATTGAGCTAGTTTTTAACGCCTAAGATAAAAGTGAAGCCGATGTTCATTCAAAAAAATACTTGAAGTTAAGACAAATAATGAATTGTTATCAATATAATTCAGTGTACCAATATGGCGACTGAGGCACGTTAAATCCGACGGGTCGCAATGTCCTCCATGTTCCCATTACAAATTAATACCTCTGGGGGTGGTTGGAGCCAGGCTTTGGGTATTCACTGCTTTCAATCTCTAAATTGGAAAATTGAGGTGGTGCTGCCATATTTGAGCCAAAAGTCGTACTTCCACCTTCGTATGAGGGTGCTCTATATAAAACGGAAGACGCTCCCTCTCTGACTTCATTCGCCTAGCCATGTGTGATGGGCGGACTTGCCGTTGCCAAGTGTCATTAGCAACAACAGTGTACCAATATTTTTTCCAGTATTCCAATATTTTTTGATTTGAGAAAATGAGTTTTAATACTTTTTATTCTGTTTAAATACAAGTTTAAATGTTATTGGCACTGAAAATAAATGATTGTTTACTTTCGCTCAATGGTCATTTTTTGAACACGAATGCTAATTAAATAGGGACCTACGTCTTATCCGAACCACTACAAACATCCAAGCCTTAGGTGGAATTCGAATCCAAGAAATGTTTAACCATAGACAATAGCCTTAGCTTTTCTGCTACCAACTTAGCTGAGAATAAGGGAAGAGTTATTTCTAAAACTATTATCTCTGATATTTGTAGTAAGACTGAAATTGAAGTAAATGAGAGATTCCGATGTTGGAGCTACTCTTATAAAATAAGGGAAAGAAAAAATGGAAATATTTATATTTCCAAATAAAGTTTATTCCAACGAATCTAGTTTTTTTTTTATTAAAGAATCTTCTCAATTTCAGTGACATTTATGCTCTTAGATTATAATTAATACTTCATAGGATCTGCTTATAAGCATTAAGAAAGGGTTTAATTTATTTTTACCATGGATAATTACAAGTGACTAATTTATAAATGGATTTACAAATAGTTTAAATTCTCACTCTTAAATTTAAAATTGTTCTTATGGTTCCACGTTTCATGTTGAATGAGTTCTATAATCATTTGGTAAAATGTTTCATATTATCACTTGTTCATAATGCAATTAAATTTTTAAAAAATTGTAAATTAATTTTTTAAAAAATTTTTCCATCTAAAAGTTTATTTTTCCATTTCTATATTAAAATCTCAACAACGGCTTCAAATTTCTTCTACATATACTCTCTAAAAAAGCACTGTGGTTTTACAGCAAAAAGTACTAGCAATTTGGCTGACAGTACAATCTACTGTAAATTTTACGGCATATCCGTAAAATTTTTACAGAGTATTTTACTGTAATTTTTACAGCACTTTTTACTATGCGTTTTACTGCAAATTTTACAGAGCCTATTGCAAAAGATATTTACAAGTATCATCGTTTTCCTAAATTTTACTTTTCATAATTTTTATTTTCATAATTTCCCCCTTTTGTTCTACTTCTAATGAAACTTTTATTTAGGAGCTCATTTTATATAAGAAGGTAGTTTGTGAAAAAAATGCGGATTATTTTCCTCATGACTAGGAAACATTACACCTTTTCATAAAATAAGTGCATTCAAGTCCTCTTGAAAGTCTAAATATATTATGGATGCAGAAAAATTTTTATTATTGGTCATAATTATTTTCAAAGGCATTATTTAATTATTTTTTTATCGAACAATATAAAAAACATGCTTTCATTTTGTGATTAATTTTGTATAGGCAATTTTATAAGACATTTAAAGATAAATGTGTTATAAATCCAGACATAATGTTTTTTAATTACTATTATATTGAAATTACTTAAATAATTTTCATTCAAAATCTATAAGCTATTTCTTTTATATTTTATTAAACATTTAGATATTTAATGTGATTATATACATAGATTATATATATTCAATACATAGAATCCCTAATTTCTGTTTTTTGACCAATTTTATTAATTTTCTAGTAGAACATAAATTTATTGAAAAATATTAATGTTATGTTTTTTTTTTTGTAGCTGTGAGTATAAATCTGTTTAATACACCATAGAATAAGACTAAAAATTAACCTTTAATTTACCTGAAATTTGATAGATTAAAGATAGCATCAAACCTTAAAAATATCCATTTTATTAAAAACACAAAGGGTAATTATTTAACTATATATATTATTTCAATTATATTCCAAAAACAATAAAGTTCACTTTTTGACATTATTTAAGGTACTTGATTTTTTTCTAATTTTTTTATTATAATAAAAGCAAATAAAGATTTAGGGGGAATAACGTGATTCTTTGATAATAGTTGACAACAGATAGAAAATATTTTTTTACTTTATATTCATTCCTGATTTTAATCATAACCATTCAAAATTAAACAAATGATTTAACAGAGATAGTACGCTTGCTTGAGTTCCATCCTAGACAGATTTTTTTCGATTTTGTTCCCAGCGAGAGAATTAATGTTACATAAGAACCTGGAAAACTAAAAATAGAAATTAGACTCATAAATAACTGAACCAAAATTAAATAAATATCATTTAGAGTTCCTAAAAAAATTAATTTTTTTCAAAATGGGTTCTATTTTCCAAAGACACGCTGGCGACAGATTTGCTACAAAACAACATCACACACAACAACATTAAACCGGAGCCAAGAAGCAAATGATATATTTATCAAATCTAATATTTTGAACAATGTAAATATTTTCTTCTCATAATTCTCATGTTGTGTGCTATGTAAATTTAAAATTGTCTTAACAGTAGAATACTTTAGAAGGAAATTTATTGCTCAATAAAAGTTTTAGAATTTTATTGTTTTATGTAATTGATTGAATTTCCCCTACACAAACTTTATTTAATAGTTAACGAGTGCTTGTGGGATTAATCCAGTCATAACTATTCTGATAATAAAAATTATTTCAATGGATTTTAATGATTTTATGGTAAGAACTTTTGGTAGAGAAGTCTTGCAGTTGATAAAACCTTTACTTCAATATGATGTTTTAAATTTAGTAAAAACACTTCTATAATTAAGGATTCTAATTCAATTTAATAAACATTAATTAAATAGAACATAGAACTTATTTCATGCAGGTTTCAATTTGGTTATCAGAAATTATATCGTTTGTAAAACTTTTTTTCTCAATTAAAGAGGGATAAATTATTTTTTATCAATATTAATAAGAGGAACGAGAAGCAAGCAATAAATAACAATTATCATTTTTGAATGAATGACACAACAATTTCCTATATAAGTTAAGAAACAATATATTTTTAAATATAATTTAGTATTATGTGAAGGAGGTTTATGAAATATAAACTATTCTGATGGCACTAAAATATTTCTAAATAAAAATACACCTTTGAATGAGTTCAGTACATATATGCCATAGGGACCCATTTATAGGGTAGGCAACCATTCACACCCAAAGAAAGGATAAAGACAAGATAGAGAGAGAGAAAGTACATCCATGCCCGAGCCAGGATTCGAACCCATATCCCACCCATCTATAGTCAGGTACGCTAACCACTAGACAGGTTGTGAGGCATGTAATCCCGATATTATATAAATATGTAATTTGTAGCGTTGTGTGTGTGGGGCAAAAACTTAGGAGTACATTTGAATATGTAACAATAATAGATGAAATTTCAGAAAAATTTATTTTTAGTAAAAAGATTTGTTAGTTAGTTCAAATTCAATGCTTTAAAGAAATTATTTGGAGCTTAAATTAATATAAACTGTTGTGATTAAACAGCATGTTTTTACTTTACATGAACTTTATAGAAAAACATGTTTTTTTAATGTCCACTTTAACAGGCACCTGCATACAGACCTTCAGTAATTTTACAAATACACAAAAAAGAATCTAAAACGTACAAATGATTTGATAATTTATTTTAGTTATTTAGTACAATGTACAATTTAACTGAATAGATACTTTGTTATATTTTTATTTTCTATTCTCATTTATTTTGAATAGTATTGTAGCTTTCTAATAAGAGACATTTTACTAGAAAAATTAATTTCAACGTTTACTTTAGATTTTGAACTAGTTTAACTAATTTAAATACAAAATTTGGGACCTTTTAAACCTTAAAAATCTAAACTAACAATCAACTTAATTAACTTTTGACTTTACGATTCTGAGAATCTGGATAGTGGTCACGAACAAGTAATTTAATTAAAAAGAAAATATATCACATCTATATTTATAATATTATATAATTAAGTAAAACATTTTATGCTTTTGTGCTAAAATATTATTGTATTGCTATAAGGTAAGCAGTTCTCAACATAATAATTTTTATAAAAAAGCAAAATTAATTCATAAAAATTAAGTTTTTAAATCAATTCATTTAAACATTGAATAATTTATTCTAGGCAGAAAAAAAAAAAAGAAAAAAATGTGTATAAATTATAACAACAGTTTATTATTACTGTACTGCATAAAGGGAATCTTTGAGAAGAGAATCTACAATATTTTCGATTGGAACAGAGAAATACGTTTTTAGAAATATTGTGAAAAAATGATACTTTATTCAGTTAAAGAAATAATGTTTTTAGAGAATATGAAAATATTTTTCTCATACATATGTACATTTTATAATTATATTCAACTGATAAACAGAAAAATTAAATTTCTACAATGAATGAAAATAATAATTTATAATTTCATTAATTTTCACTTAATCATACAGCTTTGAGCAAATATTATAAAAATTTACTCAAAGCTGAATTTTGTCAGTTTTTTAAATAATTATCTCAAAAGTAAATCTAAGTTCTCTTAGAGTTAAGCATTTCACATTGAAATCCTACGAAATGGAGCAAAGCTAGGAATTTTTCTTAGAAAATATTATTTTCTATTAAGGTTGTATTGACACCAGCATAATTTATTTATCTGACAAATAAGGGAATATATGAACAAAATTCAAATTGTATGGAAAAGATGTATTTAGCTCAAATAACTTATATTTAGTTTGTTAGAATTTTATATATTTATATAACTTATTTTAAATAGAATGTTAGCAGAGTAATATTAGGTGAAGAGGTCAATAAATGTAACAACAAATATTCTCTTTTGAGTTAAAGCATTTCAAGACTTAACATATATAAATAATACATTTTTACATTATAGATTTACCATACACACCATGTGTGTATGGATAATCTATAATATCAATTGCATCATGAGAAGATGTGAAAATCTAAAACCAATAAGCAAAAATTAATTTATCAGATTAACTTTTATGAGCATTTTTAATTTTTTTACTTTTTAAATTCATTAACAATAAATTGTTTTTTAAAAAGTACGAAACAGTTATAAATACTTTACCTTCCTTTATAGTTTTTTAATCTCCCGAAAACTTTACATATTTAAAATTTTTTATTATTTAAAAAAATTGCAATTCTATTAAGAAGTAACTTTCAATGTGCACAATAGAATTAGAAAAAAATGTTTAACATATTTTCAAAAAAATAAAATATGTTAAATAAATTCGACAAACACAAATTAGAAAGTTTTCCCTCCTTTACTTCAGTTTCTTAATTTTGGCTTTCAATGAACTTTAGCATATTTAATAAAATAATTCTAAAATAGATAATTATATTTATTTTTAAATTCAAATTAGATAATCAAGTAAAATTTTTAAAACAATTAAAACATTTAAATAAAATACTATTTTAATTGCGAAGAAATTTTCATGATTAAAATAGAAATCAACTATGTTAACAAACTACTATATAATGTTCTAAATATTAATAAACTAGTAAAAAAATATTGAAACTTTATTCAAATTCCTTTGCATAAATTAAGGTTAGAATTTTCTGAATTATCCAATCAAATTTGTAAGAATTTATATAAATCAAAGTAAGCTAACATTTTCTATAATAAGTAAAAAGAAAATTGTACGTTACCTTATATTTGGTGATTCAGTTACAACAAAAATTCAAACTTTTCAAAATTCTTAACGTAGGCATATTTATTTTTACGGAAACAAATGCAAAAATTAATAAATAAAAAATGGCGTCATTTTAGAATGAAAGCAAACGATTATTCCTCAAATATAAAATGCATGTCCAGTGGCAGGCGATTTTCTCTCGCAAAATTTTAAGGTAAAATTCACTGTTATCAATATTGTTTCTTTTACAGGTATTTAAATAAAAGTAATTTTTATCGTATTTCTTCCTTTTTTTTAACAGTGATAGGTTTATGTTTCATTAAATATTTTTTCAACAAAAATGAATCTTTTCCAAAAAATGAAATATATATATTGCTGATAATCAAGTTCGTGTTCAATTAATGCTATACTGAATTCATGAAATATATCTTTTGTAATTTATATACAGTGGTTTTCATAACTTTCTTCACGTAAAACTGTTTTCCACGAATAAAATAAATCACATGAAAATTTGATAACTTTGTACTTAAATCAACAAATACATTAACTTTTCCTGAATTAGTATTTGAAGGCTTTACGAAACTGTAAACTGTATAAAACTAAGGATACACCAAACGAATATAGGATACGAAACTAAAAATATATATTTTTGTTAAATTAACATGTTTCAGTTTTAAAATTGATAATGTTATTTTAAAGTATCAATCAAATAGCTACTAGACTAAACAAAATAAGCAAGACAAGTGAGATTAATAAGCGAGACAGCCTCTGACCTCCTGTTTTGTTGATAATGTGTGGATTTTCAACTACGTGACTTCTGCTATTGATCTCTATCATTCTTTGCTTGGCATAGGTACTCACAAAGCTGTTAACATAGATGAGCAATGCAGTTTTTGCGATATTCATTCCGAGGCTTCATCTACCATAATAATCTACCCTCAGATTAAAGTAGCTGAGATCTGTAGCTTTTTCCATGAAACACACACGCAATCAAAGAAATGAAGCTTCATATTCACTGCTACAAGTTTTATAACGTTTCTTCTGGATCACGTGTTTTCCCCGATACCAAAAATCTCTCAATGTCAAATGGTAGCAATGGTTATAAATATTTGGCTATTCGTTGTATGTTGTAGTTTATATTGTGGAAGAACGCATTCTAAATTTATACTCCTATTCTTGTGGTTCTTCAGAACTGAGCTTTCTAATTTTCAGAACTTAAAAGCGAATGTTGTTTCTCCTTATAACTATAAATTTAAAAGAAAAAATACTGTTTTAGAAATGCAAACAAACTTTGACTAAGAATTTCCGTATACCATATTCGATTGCTGTAAAAGCTCAATAACCAATCAGGCTGAAACTACTGGACTTCAGGGACAAATTTATATTGAATAGAATTACACAAATTTATTCGACTAAGTTTCATTGCAGTATTTTAACCATTTTCTTTACAAAAATCGTTTTACACATAAAACGTATCAAAATTATAAGAATGAAATTGAATTGCGTCTTAGAAATTATTGATCAGTTTTATGTGATATTTCTCTCCTTCTTCCTTTTTTTCAGATCAAAGTGCCTAAGGCTTATCATTGAAATGCATTGCACAATTCATTAATGCTAAGGTTTTTTGTTTCATTAATGTTAAAGTTAAATGTTTCATTTCACATTCAGTTTATTATTCGTATTTTAACCATTTCTTAAAAGCTTTGAATTTATATTTTAGTTGGTAAATTAATAGTTTATTTTTTCATGGAGACTTAAATTCATTGATGAAAAGAAAATATTAATTCCTGATGAACAAAATGTCGGACATCCAAGGAAATGATCTAAATAGTCTTGTGTACCGGTTTTGAGGACAATTGCTTAACTATTCGTGAAACTGAGTAAACTACAAGACATTCTCATAAAACGCTTGATTAATTTTTAAATGTATTACCAGCTTATTTTTCCAGCAAAAATTCATATTGAACTATCATGAACAATTATTGATGAGAGTAAAATTTATGACATTATCATGAACAATTATTGAGAGTAATATTTTTGGAAAATGTTAACAAAAAATAGGAACCTCAAAGTGGCAAATAATGAAGTACGTTATATATACAACAATGTGATTTAAAAAAATATTTATATTAAAATATAACATAAATTATTTAATTGATTGTATACATCATTTGATCACTTTAACTAAAGATTTTCTAGATTTAAGTTCAAAATTTAAATTTGAAACTAGTAAGAAAACATTTTTAAAACTTAAAGTTGCATTTTATAAATTTTAATCTATATAATGTACATTAAAATCTTTAACATAGCTATTTTTAAATATTTAGATATTCTAAAATTTCTCTCAATCTGATTTAAATTTCTATTTTAACTTAAAAGCATAAAATAATTTTATAAACTAGCTAACAATAAGGAATAACATTCATATATTTTTTGTAAATTTAAATTTTAGGTAAAGAAATTTTCGTTATATATTTTTAAAGATATTATATAAACTTCACAATAAATTTTAAAGATATACGTGTTGCTAAGAATATTGCTAAAAAGATTAAATAAATATTTGTAAAACTCTTATGCAAACCTTCATATTATCTTCGTTAAGATTTCTAAATGAAATTAAGGCGGAATGAAATCTCAAATATAAAAGTTAATTTAGAATTCTGTAACAGTTTACTCTTGTAGCAATAAAAAGACGTAGACAATCCATTTTCAAATATTCAGGAGGCAAGCATACTCTCAATTTAATATCATTGCCTGAAATGCATATTACTCTATTATAGAAGTTAATAAAATGTGGTATTTAATTCTAATTTTAAAGTTCTTAGATTTAAAATATTTCACTAAGAGTAATTACAAATTGAATTGTATGTATTTATTATATATCCAATATTATTTTAAACATAAAGGAAAAATGAAATAAATTAACATAAAGAAAAAAACGCAAGAACTTAGAGAAATTAAGTGAGTAAAATGTGCCTTAAATAATAGCGATAAAGCATTTTATTTAAGAATGTATGCAGTTTGAAATATATTAAAAATTATTAAACATTGTTTATAGTATTGGTGTTATTTACTTTCTTAAAATACACCCTATACATTATTAAGTCATATTTTAATTAATAAACTTTAATGTAAATATTTATAAAATTTTACTTTAAAATAAATTATTCCAATAACATGAAATAATTTTCTTATGCTTATAAAAAAGCTAAAAATAATTCCATTTTGGAAAATGAATATTAAGTGACTTCATTTTCAAAATACTCATGAATAAAGATATTTGCTAATAACTTTCATCGATAATAGATTTATAATCAACAATACACATGCACAAATAACGCTTTCTTCTAATATATATTTTGAGTATTTACAAACAAATTCTTTCTTTCATGATTTATTTATGAATAAGAAATACATATTAATTAGTTCCAAGTAAGCATTAAAAACGTAAATTTAGATTAAACTTAAGAATAATGATTACTGGAATTGATGAATTTTAAACAAGTAAATTTAACATTTATTAGTGATGATAAAAGCTTAGATTTTAATATTTTTAAATGTAAGATAATCATTATGCTGAAACATAAATTTAAAACCATTCTAACTCAAGTTAACGAAAAACTTCAAGTTAAACAATCTATACAAAGGTGTTTTCATTTAATTAAATATTATTAAGTTATTAACATTTTTTTGGTGAACAAATACTAATTAGAAATTGAAATGTAATATGTAACTTAATTATTGTAACGATAAATAACTAATTATAATATGATAAATATAAACATTTAAATGAATAACATAAATGTCAGCATTAGTAACAGAAACATATATTTGAATTTAAGTAAACAGTAATTGAAATATATCCGTATGTGCATTAATTTCATTTAACTAATAATAAAGATATTAAATTAAATCACTCGATAAAATAAAGTACATAAAGAAGGTTAAAAATTTCATAGAAGTGTTTCTAATATGATTATTTTGATATTAAGAAAGAGGGAAAATATAGTTAATCACGATAAAATACGTTATAAATTACTTCACAATTTGCTTTTGTTTTCTCTATGACAAGCAGAATCTTCTGAAAAATTAGATATATTTAAAGTTCTAAAACTAATTAAGCAGCACATATATTTATCTAAGAGAATATGCTAATCAATCTATCTGATCTAATAAGTAATAAAATCTATCTTATAAATAAATAAACAAAATTTATGCATTTTTAAGCGCAAGTTTTTCCTGTGAATATTTAATCTTTTGTAAATATTTTTATATCTTAAAAATCCAATTAGATATTTCAGCATGTTGTGAATACATTATAGAAGACTTTATACATAATAGAAATTCAAATTTTAAATTTGAATAAGTAGATTTATATACATTATAGGTAAAAAATTTAGTTGCATATTAGTATATATATTAAAATATAAATATTTATTCATATTATTAAATTTTATTGGTTCAAAATATATTTCTTCCAAAGTTTTATAAATTAATGAACTACTTCGTTTTATAATTAAATATAATTCTCATTAAATTATTAGTTGATTTACTTAATTTAATTTGGAAGACCACATTAAATTAAGTAAATCAACTAATACTTAATAATAATAATAAATTAAATTAAGTAAAAATAATAATAAGTAAAAATAAGTAAATTAATAAATCTAATAATAAAGAAACCAAATTTTTCAAAATTCTTTTATTTTAAATTAAACAACTATAATATGTTAATTTACCAAAACTAATAACTATTTTTTCAATAAGTATTTCTTTAAAAAGATGTAACATTATATACATTTATATAGTGTATGGTTTTGCTAAAAGAGTAATTTTTTGTAATAGTTCTAATATGCAAAATAAAATAAAAAATATACGATATTGTTTTAATTTTATTCATTTTTATTTCGTTGAAAAGGTTACTTTAATTTAAAATAATTTGTTGGTACAGAAAAAAAAATTGTGAGCGCTTTAGTAAGCTATGAGGAATAGTTTGATTTTATATTAAAAAAAAGAGATATAGGTAAAATAAATAAAACAAAAAACAGTTTTGTTTGATAAAAGTATTTAGAAAGTCAGAAATTTGAAAGAAAGTGAGGGTCGCATAACGATTTTGTTTTACAATTCCAATTTTCCTGAGAAATGAATTTGAAGATGACTGAGAAAAAATATAAGGTAGAGAAAGATATTAATTTTTAAATTTCTATGAACTATTCATTTTTTATACATTTAAAGTACGCACATTACAAGCGACTTTAATGTCACCTGTAGAAGGAGGAAAAGAAGAGGAGATTACTTACTTGAAGAACAGCAAGTTTTTTTTGTTTGTTTTATTTTTTTATAAGCTTTTAACCTTGTCTCAGAGAAGGCATCGAACGTCTTTCAATAAGCTTCTGAGTTTGACCGAATAAAAATAATTAACATTAAGGTTGCAGCAGGAAAGAACACTGTCATACCTCGCTGCACCTCTGTTTGTGATGACAGACATATTGTACGCATAATAATGGTGAATCACTTAGTCACATCACAAACCATTGCACAACATATTCAGTATGTTACGCATCATTCTGAGAGACATTTTTGTAGCTATATCAAATATCCGTAAGTCGTTCGTTGTTCAAAATCACAGTCATTTGAATCAGGTTGCTATGAATCAGGGACATGGTCAAGAGTATAAAATACGATTGTATTTACTAAAGAAATCCAAATCTGTCTGCCACACCACGGTGGTCTGATTCTAGTCATGAGAAACCGTGGTGAGCGACTGTCTAACTCTTACTTTATGTGTTGCCACACTGTTCCTGCATCCAGCATTGTGGTTTGAAGAGGTATTAGGGTTAATTTCCACATCTTTCTTGTACGCAGTGCCAAAATAATGAACAGTCAACACTACATCTATGATACTTTAAAACTTGAATTCCTCCCATTCCCTCAGTGCTTATCATCAGCCATATTTCAAGAGAATGCACGACTACATTAATATGCAATGTTCAAAAGTCTTGTTTGCCCCAACAGATTGAATTACTTCCTTGGTTGATTGTTTACTCTATCGGTAGCCAATCAAAACGCGTAGCCCAGACTTGCACAAAAAATGTTCCGAGATACCCCACTCACTGCTAAATAAGATCTATTTTGGCAATATATTTCAAAAACACGTACTTTTATACCCCAAAAATAAATCCAAAGCCTCTTTGATTCCATGCCAATGAGTGTGACAGTGGTTTTAAACAAAAGTGGGAGCTACATTTGTCGTCTTCCACACTTCACAAAAGATTACAATTTCAATTATTCCAACTTTCTAAAAAGTATTATCTGCCGAGAAAATAAACTTTTCAGTGCCATTTGTGGTCTTTCTTGATATTGCATTTTGGATGATTAATAGTGTATTATAATTTGCTTAAATTGCTACACATATTTCAAGTTATTAGAAGCACATGATTTGATATATTCCTTACATTTGTTATCTAAAATATTCTTGTATATATTTTTATACATTTTTGTATGTTCTTTAAAAACTTTATTGAAAATATTCTGAGTCTTCTTTATTTATTTACGTCATTTATTTCATTTTGGTGTTTTATTTATAACTATTTATATTTGTTTGAAATTTGTATCAAAAAGAAATTATTGTACTCAAATTTGTAGTTTCTGTTTCACATCACTAATTCTCTTTAATTTCATTTTTAATATCCTTGGTACTATCTTCTCATATTTCTTGAAAACTACTTATATTACATTAACCCGTTACCACCCACAGTGATCTATTTATAGGTCACCTTCCATTCAAAACTCCCAGTGAAAACGATATCTTTTAATCATTTCGTATTGCCGTTTACTTGTTTTCTTACACATGTGATTGCCCCCCCCCCAAATGAGATTTGAAGCATTCTTACCCAAAGAGTCTAACAGCCAGCGTCTGATATTCACCATTTTGAAGCTTCAAAGTGCAGTTTACGATTTTGTTTCCAACGGAAAATAAATTAAAAACAAGTTATACTTCTTTTATGTGTTTTACATTTTTAATGTTGGTGTTGTCGTGTGCCAGCCAGGCTGGCAATATGGGGTGCACTGCTCCACTTTTCCAACTGAACAATATTTGGTGTGGAGTCCGACTTCCTCAGTACACACATGCCATAGGTACCCGTTTAAAAGGTAGGCAACCATTCACACACAAAGAAAGGACAAAGACAAGAAAGAGAGAGAGAGAAAGTACATCCATGCCCGAGCCCGGATTCGAACCGAGGTCCCACCCATCTGTAGTCAGGTACGCTAACCACTAGACAGGTTGGGCGGCTGCATTTTTTATACCTCTTCAATTATTCTGGCTTATTTATATTGGAAAAATAACTGTTTTTATTATTAAATTGTAAGTTTAAACATGTTGATCTATAAATAGATCACTGGGCGTTAGTAGTAGCTAATATTATTTTCCCCCGTTTCATTTCTTCCAAAATATCTCAGCGTAAAGTGTTTCACACCACCAAATAAGCGTTAGAATGTATGTTTTCTAAGGGAATGGTGTCTGATATAACTGTTTTACCGTCTGATGTGGATGAGTTAAATCCTGAAACTCCAAAAAAACCGCTTCGAACACGAGTGGTGAAAAACATGGTACAACCAGCAACAGATCCTAACAGACACATCATCATTTTTGACAATTTTTTCAATTCTTATGATCTGCTGGTCGAATTAAAAACACAAGGATTCAAAATCCACGTGCACAATTAGAAATAATAAAACAACTTCTTGCACTTTCAAGCCTGATAAAGTATTAGAAAGAAAAATTCTTGATTCTTATGATTACTGTTTCGATGAAAATAACGAAATAACTATAGTAAAATAGAAAGATAACAAGAGTGTAAAACAGCGACAAACCTTGATTACATAAAACCTTTAATCCTAGTTTCAAGGCATCAAAAAGGTTTGAAAGAAAAATACTAAATTCTGCAACCTAATAATATTCACCAATATAACAAAAATATGGATGGAGTCGACCAGCATGACAGGCTTTTAGAAAAACACACAGTTCAGATCTGTGGCAAAAAATTGTAATGGCCAATCTTTAGTAGAGTTATCGAAATGGCTATCATAAATGCGTATATTCTGTTCAATTTATCAAATTATGAAAAGAAAAGTATAAAAGATATCCGATTATATATCGCCGTTGCGTACCTCAAACGAGGAAAAAATTCTTATTAAGGCATTGGAAGACATCTGATGATGTCATCAAGATCAAACGTAATGACTCTGTGCGGTTAGGAAAAAAACAAAACCAAAGAAGATGCCAGTTTAAAAAATGTAAGGGTTGACAGACCTCTTACGTTTTGTGCAAAATGCAATGTAACCCTTTGTCTGAAATGTTTTCCATTATATCAAACTTAACTTTTACAAATTGGCTGTATAAAATTTTGATTAAGTTTAGATTAATAAAATAATATTTTCTCTTTTAAAACTCATTATTTGTTTTTAAATTCACAAAAGTTTCATTTTCCCCCCTACATTTGTAATATTTTAACAACGAAATCACTGGAAAGTTACTTGGTCTTTTATTATCATAAGCGCCCAGCGATCTATTTATAGACCACCTATTATCTCAGCAGCTAATTACAGAAAATGGCTACAACTTCATCATTACTCTACTTATGATATATGAAATGTAATTTAAAAATATATTTAAAAATTTCGATTTTAAAATAATTTGGGAGTTAATGGGTTAATACCAATATATTTGGCTAATACATTAATTTGAATTGATATGTTGTCCGCCACTTACACCATTATTATTTTTTATTTTTGTTATTTTTTGTATCAGTATAAAAAAATTAAAAATGTGATGAAAGCACTTTTTATTTGGAATTTATTTATTTTATTTTATCATATAATTTATGTATTTATTAGGTTTATTTTAATATTTTTGTTAATTCTTAGAAGTTCCAGTTAAACCACTCTCTTTCGAGTTATTAGTATCATATGTTATAAGCAAAAACGATAATTTTCATATCTTTTAATTAACACAAATTTTAAGTCACAGAAAATGCATTATTTGTTATAAATATCAATTTTAAATTACATTTTTAATTAAATGTTTTCTATTTAAAGAGGAATTGTAGTTATATTTCATATTGTTGATTTATTTTTATTTAAAGACATTTATTAATTATTAAAAAGTTAATTTATCTTTTATGTAAGAAAATCCTAAAACAATTATTTCCCCTCATTTTTCAAAAGACCTCGAATAAATCGAACTAATTAACATCTGAGAAACTGAAAGTTCTGATAATTTTGTATTTATTATTATAAAATTATAAATTCTTTGAGAAAAACAAGCTTATAGAATTTCTTTTAATAGAAAAGAATTTCATAAATTTTTTTGCTTCCCTTACGCAAAGTAATTATAGCTTTATATTAATGGAATGTTTCACTATCCCTTATGAAATTCACAGATATTAACAAGATGCTTCAAAGATTAAGCAGATTAGATTATTAAAGTAAATATAAAAGTAGAATTAAGAAAAACACAAAATAGTTGCTATTCTCATAACAATAGCTACATAAACTGTCAAACGGAACAACATATGACAATATTTAATATAAAAAGAATTTTATTTGTTGGATGTCCATTGCATCAACTTTCTATCCCGCCAACTTTAGCAACATAGATTTTATGCTATCCAACTCAAAATTCTGGTAGCAAAATTGCACAATGAACTACTATCATGTATATCAGCAAAGTGCATGAGTTGTTGCTCATTTAGCAGTACTCTGAGGAAATGTGAAAGTTAAATTATGCTGTTTCCCCAAATTATATGAAGAATGCTTCTTGAAATTTCATTCAAATTACATAACCAAAAAACTTATAAAAACAAAGAATTGTTTTTATGTATGGTACATGAATGGTTTATTTTGAATACATGATAGATGTCACACATTCATTTTGATTGTTTTTATGAAAAAAAGAAAGTTATGGAAAAAATTACAGTTAATAGAAATTTGGAGAGATTTACAATGATATAAATTTTTTCTGAAAATTATTATATCTGTGACAGTTAATGATCTCAATTAAATTTTAAGTCATTTTTTCTAAACTATTGAAATATTTATAAGTAATTTTAATATTAATTGGACATTTCTTATTTCAAAATTTTATTCTTTTCCAATTAAATTTCAGTTATTTAAGGTCAATTTTTTAAAGAATATTAGTTGTTAACATTAAATTTTCTTGCAATAGAAATAGGACTTAATTATTTTAAAGTATTAAGTTCAAACGTGTATTAAGAATTTATATGGTAAGTTGCATATTTTATGAAACTAAAATACTTATTGAATTTGTAAGATTAAAATTTCTTCAAATAATTAAATAATTTATTTCAAAATGTTTTCATTTATCTTTTGATTACAATTTGATTAAACAGATACACGTATGCTTAAACTATTGCTTAAATTTTTTAAGAAAGCAAACTTCAGTTACAAAACATCATTTATCTATGTCAAATACTTTATAATTATCCTACAATTTTTCAAAATTAAATATTGTCAACTTTCTCCAAATTTTGATTAAATTCAGATTATAGGGAAAGTAGATATATATTTTATACATATTAAAGGATGATCTACATTATTTTGTTTGGTTCTAGCACTTTTAATATTGTATTTTTCAATTGCACTCACTATATAAATACATGAGTAAAATAAGAATATGGTTTCTTTTGTCATTTGAATCAAATAGCTTAATATATATATAATCAATAAAAATACTATCTCAAGATCGATGAGTTAATTGATGCTTAAATATATTTCTTAAGGTTTCCAAACAAAAAATCCATGTGAGTATTGTGCAAATAAGAGAGTGACTGTTAATGCCTCTTAAGTCCCCATCAAAATTATAACTACTTTTTATAGAACAATGACATGATACGAATAAACACCATAATTCTTTCCACCCCCTTTTAATTCAATGAAAAACCCAATAAAACCTCACCCACTTTTATATAAGTAATGGCTATCATTCAACCATAACAATTTTTAAAAAGCAATGGTCACAAACCTCCCATTAAACTCCACCCACTCTTAAAAAAACGATGGTTCAGTTTCAACCATATAAATTTTATAAAGCAGTGGTCCCCGAAAAGTCATTGAGTAGGGAGGGTACCCCCTTTAACTAGCACTCCCTTTTCCTAAGATGAAAGGTTTTCAGTACAATGTCGTGATAATAAAAATGAAGTAGGGTCTTGGAATTTTTTCCATTGAAAGAGATATATCTTGTATAAAAAATGGAAATGAAGGAAAACAAAACACCTTAATATTTGGTTAATATTTGTACTCAAATTTCATTAATTTTTAGCTTCCGAGCAGAATTTTAGAAGCTTCAATCGATGATACTTTTATCAGTAACCCCATCTGAAATGGCAGATTTCATCGAACTGAGGGGGAATTAGAAAAAAAGTTAAAAAAAATAATTGAGAGATTTGATAAAGTGTGATAAGAATTGTATAATCTTTTAGTAGTTTTCAAACTGTTAAAAAATATATTTCCCCTTACTGTTCATTGAAATAGTTTATAAATGCTTCCTGATTACATATTTCAGCCAGTTATACGCAAGCTATTTTTCTGTAATGAAGGGAGAAGAATTGATCAGACAGACTATTTAACTTATATTTAAAAATATAACACCAGACTATTTCATTCTTGAATTCCATTGCAAAGTTTTCATAGACGGATTGGTATCGTGTAATACATTACCAGTTCAGCAGGTTTTTATGTTCTCTTATCATATTTTCACTAAGATTTCGAAAAGCAGATATTAACTCCATATCTAGTTTTTCGTTATACTTTTGAATGAATGGTTCACTCAGTGTCTGATAATGAAATACAGCTCTCCGGTCTAACAGATTGATATATTTTTCCATAAATTCTTCAGACACTTTTTGATACCTGTATCGGTTAAGAATGATGGTTCCATGCATCGGGTTAAGAATGATGGTTGTTTATGCTGTTACCAACTTTAAGTGATATACGAGCTTTTCTTTGACCTGTGGTACATAAATTGAAAAAAACAACCAAATTACAAATCCCTCTAAAATCAAAATTTTTTTTAAAAAACTAGCATAATCCTGAAGAAACGGAAATATACAATGCAGGAAAGAAAAATAAAGGAATGTTTTTATTTCCCTGCGGTGTCTGAAAATTTTGTCACAAAAATGTGAATGAATAAAAACTTTTTATTCTTTATTTCCCAGCTTTATTTAAAGAAAAAAAAGAAGGATGTTTTGCCAAATGCTCTACATTATTATTATCCAAAATTTATAAAAATTATTACGTGATAAAGCATACAAAAATTATAATGATTTTGTATTACTTGAAAAATGGCTATTTGAATTTTGAAACTCAAAGCAACTTCTTATTTCTTGAATGGAGAATTCATATTGCATATTTATATGAACTGAAATGATAACTTTATCATTTTATGTTGATAGGTTTTATATATTCACGCAAATTTTGCTTACATACTTTTAAAAACCAGATTTAAAAATAAAACTTGTTTTCATTTAAAACTCAGAGGCTGCCCCAATTTAAATCTTTTTCATGTGTCTCCATGAAATGTTCTTCTGATACTTATAATACAACTTCTGATATTTAGAGATAATGGGCCAATCTTCTTCAGTGGCATATTCCTGAATAAAACATTCACTCAGAGGTAAGTACTGAAAGATATGTCGCCAATTAACGATTTCCGACTACCCTCTCATAACTTCATCAGAAAGAGTTTTTTTTAGGAAATTTGTTCCAATCTACTTCATTTGCCATTTATTATATTATATTTTTTTTATCCACAGGGTATTATTTTTTTATTGCATAAGGACCTAAAGCTAAAATATGAATACTGTCTGATAATACGTGTTATTTGTTGTCTTTTATTGAAAGGGTGATCTTATTTACCTGTATAGAATGAATCTCATTTTTTGTGTTTCTGATAAGATTCATGGTCCTGTGCTGCATTTCTTGCTTGAATAGACAGTTCTTGTAGTCCTCGAAAGTTATCCTATTTTTCACGACATACTTCTTAACACCCTTCTAAATCTGTTTCAATTTTACAGGCATACATCTTAGATCTTAAGCCAACGAACTCTTCCAAAACTTTCCCGGTATTTTCGTCCTCCATTTTCCCCAAAACCTTTTTGTTTATTCATGGCATTCCATATCTATTATTTTCAGGATAATCTGATGTGCCAAAATAATCAATCATTCCTTTCATATCTTCATAAAAGTCCTCTGTTATCATAGATGAAACTATCCGTATTTATATATAACAAGTTAATGTTTTGCAAAAATATTTAGGTTTCAACACATTGTAATTAAAGTCATACATTAAATGCTTCGATTGATCTAGAATACTCATTCAAACATATATGGGTTTATTAAATATTACTTTCGTTTTATTCATGTGTATAGCAGCTAAAGTTTCTTCAAAAATGGTCCTTCCTTTAGAATTGGGCTTAGCAAAAAGCTTTTCAATTTTCTCCGCATCACAGAACAGTTTGATATCAAGTCTTTTTCTAACGTTCTCCATTGTTTTCCCAAACACTGAGTTATTCATGAATTTATAAAAATCTTTTTCAAAGTCATTGGTTGTTTTGGTTCTCAATACAGTATTTAAGTCTATATATTTCTTTAGTCAAGGTGCTTATATAAATTGTAAAACTTTATGGACTTTTTTCAGTTTAATGCCCATCTGTGAAAATTGTTTCATAACTCTATAATAAACCACGTAATGTTCTTTGATATGTAGTGTTGTCAGTAATTTTGATTGTTTTGAGCCACCAGGAGCTCTGTTCTCAGCTCCTAGTTGGAGGTCCAAATGGATATCATGCAAATATGTGGGATATTCCAAGTCGCATTCTATATATATTCTAGGATATAGTAGATGTCTGAATTGTCGGGGACCATGGTTACATCTATATCAACATTCCCCCACTTAAAACCACCATATGGTAGAAATTGTCTCATTGCCCAGCAGTATAAATTATTAACATCCAGGTACATTAAATAATTAGATTCTTTACTTTTGTCATAGTTTTTCATGTATTTATTATTGGCTTTTCCATGCCGGTTGCAGCACTGAGAGATCCCCCTCTGGTTCCTTTTTCTAGCATAAGTATCATGTCATAATCATTTAATAACTGCAGTTCGATACCGGTCAATTTCAGCATAGCATCCCACAATAGCCCAGAAGCGGTGAAGTACCACGCGGGATCCAGTTTGTAGGTCTTTATGCAGACATCCCTAAAATTTTCCACAATGTCAGCCCAGATCAGTACATCAGACTTCACATACAAATCAGAATACTCACCCAAGTTTTTAATGTTGAAGCTTTCCAATACTATTTAGCATGTGCATAGTCCCTATGGGATATATCGGATTCAGTCATCCTATTGTAAAATTTTCTTTTGTTGGGCAGTCTGGTTTCCTGGCATTTATCCCATTAGTCCATATAATTATAGGGATATATACCTTTTTTGGTAACGAAATCTAATTTCTCCTTGGGAAAGAATTTGCCTGTTTCTCTAAAATCATTTACATTCTTAGCTAGACTATGGATGCTACTGGCCATGAACCAAATCGAATCTAGAAATCTCAATTTTATCCTCGGCGACTGACCTTTTCCCTCCCCACCCATATCCACCATTTTCGCCCAGGCTTCTTTACTAAAAGAAGTGCACTTTCCTTCAGTGTTTGGAATGACATCGATATCCCCATTATCACCCTCCCCAGCTCCTTTATAAATAAATGAGAATCGTACCTAGACAAGTTGTGAAAGAAAACTAGAATGAAGAAAGGGCTTTGGCACATTAAGTTGCATAAATTATGTGCCAGACCTCTATAGTTTGATTTGTATTTCGATGAGGCTAAAAGGTGATCGTGGTCCATGACTTTCAAGAAATCTGAATACTTCTCTGGGGAATACGGTGACGGAGATTCATTGGTGTTCATATATGAGTTTTCTGAAAGTGTTCTTCATCTTTAGAAGTCATTTTGGTAGAGTGCTTCTTATCATAAATTGCCTTTATCGTTAAGGCCTCACTCTTTAATGCATCATAAAATACCTCGGGGCCTCTATAGATGATGGGTGCTTTATAGTCTCCATACTTATATTTGATATAGAGGCAGAAACTCATAGGTTCTTGCTTTTGATATTTCTGCATTTAGGATTTGTCATCGTTGGGTTGACAGGTATTTATTTTGGTTGTGATGCTCTTTCAAATTCTGCATACATTACCATAAATTATTGTGAACACCTTTCGTAATGAAAGGTGTTCACAATAATTTATGGTAATTTTGAATTTTATATATACTTATCTTTCTCCAGCATTACTATTTTTACTGCCTTATTTTTCTTACAATCAATTTCATGAGTTTGAAGACCTTCCTCAAAGTGATAAAATAACTGGCACCTCTTGGATTGGATATACTCATCCATTACGCTTGGCTAATTGTCCACTTACTAATTTTCACAAGCCTTTTATCCAACAATAATGATTGCCCCCTTCCTCGTTTTTTATGTAAAGCAAATTGAGATGTTTATCTCCTTTATTGTTAGCTATTCTCAAAGGGTATGCATCCTTATTTTTGGTCTCGTATGAATATACATTCACTGATATACAATTCATCTTTTCAAACTTTTCGAGTACTCTTTCTTCCCTTTTTACAGGAAATTCAATGCCTTCAAACTTTGGCTTATTTTCGTATTGTTTATATTAGGTGATTCTTTGAGCGTCTTTTTCCGCTGGGTGTAGTGCAGATAGCATTGTCCGCATGAAATATTTATTATCTTCATTTTGCACGTTTATGACTGCTTTTTTAGCTTTAATGGCTTTTGGTAAATCAATGTAGGAGGATCCTCCCAGTAGGTTGTATTTATTGATCTTTACCTCAAGGCTTTTAATTCCGACAGGCGTCCAACCTGAACCCCTTGCAACAAACATCTCCATTTTGGCCAATAACTTTTGGAGAACTGATCTGTAATGAGCGACCAAATCTGTTGATACTAAAATGACTTCATTTTCTGTTTTGAAGTTCTTTCCCATTTCTATCTTAACTTCGTCTTTTCCTTTTTCATAGTCACAGAGAAATTGGAAATTAAACTTCAAACCATGCATCCTCTTCAGATGTTTAGTGATGACACACCAGACCACTGATGATTTATTGTTCAAAAAGTCTTTGGGAAGCATCAAATTGTGCTCATTTTGGATGTCATACGTCTTTAAATCAGATTTATAGGCTGTCTCAACTTCATGGAGGGTATATAGCCGGGTTGGCCAAGCTTTTGGTATCCGGTGTCTACTCCACATTTAAAAAATCAAAGGCGGTCTACCAATGGCAGAGCTAAATTAACGTACATATTTATTTTCAGTAACAAGAAAAAATGGTAAATTTATGTAATTTTTCTAAAAAAGACTTAATATTAATATTTACAAAATAAAAATTTATGGAAATAATCAAAGTATTCATATATCAAAAAGTGACCATCCTATTCACTTCGTTAAGTTGAAATTTGTCTCTATATATCTGCGATAAGTTTATCATATTGTGGTTGGTATGAGCTTATGACATTGCATAAACACGAAATTAAATTTTTATCTGTTAAATGTGACCAATGTTTGTTTTTTGTTCATGGTTGAAAAAACAGATTCTCAAAGATACCTTGATCCAAAGTATGATTTGAAATACAAAATCAATTTGTAAATATTAGGAAACATTTCCTCCAAAATTAATTTCCAAAAATAAGTATCACTAAATATGTTCTGGATTTATGAAATATATCGCATCTTAATTTAATAATTTCTTATTCCTGATGTGATATCTATTAAATTTCCTATTTTTACAGATACATTGTCCATTAATGTTGACATTTTCATTGTGACATCATTGTGACAAGGACATTGTCACATTTTCATTGTGACAATGTCCTTGAATTTTGACATTTTCATTAAATGGAAATATCATAAAATTTATTTATTTCAACCTATTAAGTCAGTGAATCTTCTTTCAAATTCTTCAAACAAAACAAGTAAGTGTTAAGCGAAATCTTCGAAGTCTCGGTTTGGATAATGGATGCACTCTTCCTCCATGTCTTTGAAGTTTCTCAATTCATGTTTTCTTAATTGAGATGCATACCTTTCTATAGTTTCTTTGAATGTTTTAATCGCGCTTATCATATCCGTTTTAAATCGTAAACTTTTAATCATAAATCTTTAAATCGTAAATCTTTGCACAGTTTGTTTTTTGGTTTTAAAGCGTAGACTGTAGTAAATTTTTATTTTAAAAAGTTCATTGATTCTATGTCATAAGTCATAAATTAAATTTTTAATATCGGAAGTCATTATCGGGATGGTCGCGGGGACTACCTAAAATATCTTCGTGGTCTACCAGTCGACCGCGGTCGACGTCTTGGCCACTCCTGCAGTATAGAGTACTTACTTAAGATTGGCTTTAGAAAAATTAAACGCTATGAATCAGATTGCTCGAATGACCAAAAAAGATGAAGAAAGAGAAGATAAACTACTATCTAAAGCTGATTATTTAAGGGAAAATATGATTATATTGAGAATTATCGAGAATGACTGAGGGATTTACAAAGAAAGGAAACATACCCCAGTAAAGGAGTGGATGATATACTGGAAACTTTGGTTTGATTCACCGATAAAATATGTAATGGATCCAAGAATAAAAAGTTACATACTCAAATAGTTGATTTACTAGATGCATTATTAAGAGAAGGATCTCTAACCAACGAACATGTAAAACAATACTACAAAAATTTCTAATTAAATAAATGAGTAACTAAGTCAAAGCAAAAATGCACTTTAGCGATCATTAGATTGCTAAATTAAAATCTGCTTACAAGAAAGGAAAATAAGTTTCCCAACAAATAGATAGGACAAAACCGTCTAACTATGACATGTACACTACTGGCCATTAAAATTGCTACACCAGGAAGAATTGTAGATAACAAAATGATATTTATTGGACAAATATATTATAATAGAAATAACAAGTGATTAAATTTTAGAAAAATTTGGCTGGATAGATCCTGAGAAATCAGTACTCAGAACAACCACCTCTGGCAGTAATAACAGCAGTTATATGCCTGGACATTGAGTCAAACAGAGATTAAATTGCATGTACTGGTAAAGATGCCCTTGCAGCTTCAACACGATGCCACAGTTCATCAACCGTAGTGACTGGCGTTTGGTGACGAGCCAGTCGCTCGGCAACCATTGACCAGACGTTTTCTATTGGTGAAAGATCTGGAGAACGTGCTGGCCAGGGCAACAGCCGAACATGTTCCGTATCAAGGAAGGTCCGTACAATACCGCCAACATGCGGTCGGGCATTATCCTGCTGAAACGTAGGGGTTCGCAGGGCTCGAATAAAGGGTAGAGCCACGGGTCTTAACACACCAGAAATGTAAAGTGCACTGTTCAAAGCACCGTCAATGCGAATAAGAGGTGACCGAGACGTGTATCCAATGGCACCCCATAACATCACGCCAGGTGATGGGCCAGTATGAAGATGACGAATGCACGCTTCCAGTGTGCGTTCACCACGATGCCGCCAAACACGGATGAGACCATCATGATGCTGTACACAGAACCTGGATTCATCTAAAAAGATGACGTCTCGCCATTCGTGTGCCCCGGTTCGTCGTTGATCACACCATTGAAGGCGCTCTTGTCTATGACGCAGCGTCAAGGGAAGCTGCAGGCATGGTCTCCGAGATGAGAGTCCATGCTGCTGCAAACGCCATCGAACAGTTCGTGCAGACACTTGTTGTCTTCCAAACGACACCGTTTCTTGACTCACGGCTCGTGACGTGTTTGCACGATCCATTACGGCCATGCGGATAATATGCCTGTCTTCTCGGCTGCTAGTGATAGGTGGCTGTTGAGATCCCGCATGGCATTCCGTATTACCGTCCTGAATTCAACGATTCCATATTCTGCTAACAGTCATTGGATCTCGACCGACGCGAGCAGCAATAGTGCGATAAGATAAACCACAATCCCTGTACGCTACAATTCGACCTTTATCAAGGTCTGAAACGTGCTGGTACAATTTAGGTGTATTTACTGGCGCCTGCTTTGTCTGAATGCGCTGAAAAGCTTATCATTTGCATATGACAGCACCTTCTTCCAGTCGTATAAATTGCACGTCTGTAGCATGTCGCCTTCTTGGTGTAGCAATTTTAATGGCCAATAGTGTATTTAACTCTAACACAAATAGCCCAAATCGGGAAGGGAAAGAGAATTACTATTAGCAAGGCACATCTCAAGAAAACATGTAGCTTTTTAGGTTTTTTTGCTTGTTTTTTACCTGCGTTAATTACCGGAGCTACGACGTTGGCTTTAGGTGCCGCAAGTGGAGCAGATGGATGGGGAGCAATAAAAGGTTTGGATAAAATTTCTTTATTTGGTTGTGCTAAAAAAAATCCACATGGAAAGGGAGTCTATCAAAACTGGGAATATCCAACGAAGAATTGAAGGTAATATTTAGCATGAAAAGGGTTTAAGGATGTATTCACTTCGTATCTGTTATCTAAAAAGAAGAGAGGGTTTGAAAACGGTATTATTAATTTGGACATAGCGATGATGATTATCATTACGATGATGACATCGAAAGTCTCGAGTATGGAGATATCAGGCATGAAAATAGTGATAGCTCTACAGAGAATGCCACTTACCATTTCTTTATACAAGACACTTACTCCAAAATCTTATATTCTAAAGGATATTTACAACAAAAGCTAAAAATAGTTAACAGTAATGCATCAGCAATAGCGGATGATAATGAAGCTCTCGTGAATTGTGGAGGTTCAATAAACGCTAACAGGTTTACATTAGGGAACACTGAAATCGAAACCAACATTAATTATTCTGCTGTCATGCGACATGTGTTAGATGTAATTCACTCCACTCCTGACTATTCTATTTCGGAAGCTATCAATGTGCTCTTCTATGTAGATACGTCAGATACCCTTGAAGTATAATGGGACTTTGGTAGGCGCAGCTCAAATAACTGAATTTTTCGAAAAATTAGGAACTAACGACGAGTATAATCAAGGATTTAAAGAGAGATGCGAACTTACTCAAAATAGCAAAACTGTCTCTATATGGATACCATTAAAATGGGTATCAGATTTTTTCAATGACTATAAAATTGTCAACACAGAATTCAATGGCAAGTTTGAGTTTCAGAGAAATTATAGTCAGAATATATGTACGAAGATGAGGAAAATAAGTACTATATAGTAATTGTGGAAGATTATTTCTTTGGCTTTCTTATGTTAGATTTAAGAATTCAGCTGCTGCAAAATTTAATGAATTAAGCTTATAGGATAAGCCTGTGGAAATAAACAGGAATCAACACAGCATTTTCAAATCGAATATTTTCTTAAAGAATTCAAGCGGGTCTTATTCCATAAATGCTATTTCGGACGAAATATTGTCCTTGTGTCACATACACTGAAAGATATGATATTGCGAAACATAACAATATGTTATTCGACAACTTAGATATGACGAAATATTGGCTGATGGTGAATAATGCAAGGGTTCCAACTGTAAATTACATGATGGATTTTGAGAAATGTGATTACAATTGGCTGTACACAGCTCTTTTGGAAGCTGGACTCAACACCATTAATTCAGAAACGGGCTGCAGGGTCAGTTATTCCAATTTCCGTAAATTATAGCCAATCATTTGTTTTCAAGTAGCTCAATATGAAAATTATACAGACACGAATAACCTGACTATAGAGTTCAACTGGAGATTGAGAAACATCTCCACACCAAAAAGTATGTTTACTACTTCCTCTTATGGGAAAGCAAGAAATGTTACTTGAACATATTGAATCAAGATATCACCATGATCAAAACATTAAAGCTATAAATGATATCTTTTTAAATTTTAATAGTTGGAAGACTATTAAAATTAATTTTGTCAAAATAAAGAAATGACAGCATATTATTCACTTTTTGATGAAGAACTTAAAGAAGGGCCTCCTGGTATTCCAAGAATAGGGCTTAAACTGACACATGATGGTCATTACGATATGAAAAAAAAAGATATTGAAGAATGCTGGAGAACCTTTGGAAATTAATGACGTTACTACAAAATCTGACGTAGACAGATGTAGGAAGAATCTGAGGTCATCCATTTGAGACAACAAAATTTTAATTGTTTCAAAAAATGATCAGCAATATGACGTAAAAGGAAAAATAATCAACAATCTTTCAAATCTAGTTGAGCTGTCCAATTCAGCTACCAGTGATATGTAGATACAGTTGTTGATCTGTTACAAAGCAAAGGTTAACCGCACTCACCTAAAGGAAATTTTTGATGCGAAAGGTAAAACTATAAATAATGTAAAGGATCCAGAGTCTGGGAAAAATGTTGTGAAAAGACGATATTTTGAAAATGATGCTTTAACACTGCAAGGAGAGGCTTATAATGCTAAACATAGATCAATCGCGCATCTTGCGGATCAGAGCGCTAGTCACGATGATATCAATAAACAATATTTTGAAAATAATACTTTTGTTTTAAAAGACGGTTGTTATGATGCTAAAAATAAAATAGTGTCTAATGTGAAAGAACCTGTAAATGCAAATGATGTTGTTCCTAAGAAAAATCTTGGTTATTACTGTGTATTCTATGGAATAAAATTAATAAAAATTATTATGCTCATAATCAAAGAATTTCATTTGTAAAAAGACTTCAATGTGATACAGATTGTTCTAATAAATACTATGTTGATACTAAAACTTTCTGTGCTTCCACAGATCGAGGAGCACATTTTACAGGTAATAGTTTCAAAACTTTCCCGTTTAATACATTTACTTCAATACTTTTAGACTCAAACTTAAAACTAACTCACGATTTGTATATGCAGGTAACAATTTTCTTAGCCTGTGATAACATGAATGAGAAACCAAAAATACGATTAGAGAAAGGTAAAGAAATACTTCTCGATAACGATATATGTGCCAATGAAGAATCAATCATTTTATTTGTGTATGGGAAACAGAATGATGTTTTAATTTAATCAATACTGACAGGGGGACACTATAAGTCAAAACCCTATTTACACATCTAAAAGTTAGAATTCTTTTTGTTCCATAAGTAAATGGAGAAACTTAATTCTTTACATATTAGAACTTATAAAGTACTGGACAGAGAATACCTGATTTATGATATTGCAGTTCATACTGATAAAATTTTAATTTGTTTAGAGAATGGGACACTTATTCTTATACCTACTGGCATATTGAATACAAAGGAGATAGAATCATTAAAAAAGAGACAAATCAAAGCTATGAGTGTAGGAAAGTTCATAATATTTTCGTATTTAAAAAATAAACAATTTTTCTTATATAATAAACACAAAATGGAATTGTTAAATAAATTAAACGCACTCAGTTCATTTGATGAAGGAGAAGAAAGAAAATATTTAAAGAAAAATGAGGGAACTCAACATCCCTGAAAAATATCCTGTTTACTGAAATTAAACATATTACCACAAGATACGGAAGTAGAATAGTTGAAGAATTGCTAAATTGCCTTGTATCTTTACCGCAAAGATGTGATAAAATGGCGTCAGATTATTTAAAACACTCAATATGTTTTGAAACCTCTTTTCTTTGTGTATTTGGGAAGTAAAGATGGGAAGTCTCAACCAGAGCAAATGTTTCAATTTCAACAGCAATATTAGATTTCTATGGTTTTTTACAATCATTAAAATCAAATCGAACTAAAGCAGTTTGTTCAGTTTAGATAAAATACCATACCCCACTTTCCGAATATTTTTGTTCTTCTCATCATGCAGTATTTGGTGCAATTGAATAATATATTTTAAAATTTAGGAATAAATTTCAGGATATTTATCAGCTTCTTCTTCGATACATAAGAATAACTTTTAACATAGTCTTGCCAGAATAGTCATTCTACAGTTCGCTCTCCCGTAGAATGTTATCATGTCACCGAATAAATCGTAAATATTTTCCATTTCTGTTAATTATAATTCACATTTCTTTAAGTGAATATAAAGAGGAAGAGGTTCGAAAATGAGATCAGCTGCGATCTTGAGAAAAAGCGCTCGAGATAGAAACGGGTTTTCTTTTCTTTTTCATGCCACGTAAAAAAACAGCTCTTAAATGACGTAAGAGATTTTTATTCTATCACTTGATGGCGGTACGAACTAGACTCAGTTTAATCTGGAAACTCTTCGCTTTAATTTCTGAAGTAATTTTGACGATATTTCTATACAGATAAATTGTAGTTTTTGTTATTTTAAATTTTTCTCCACCTTCTAAGAGAGAAATGACTTGTTTAAAGCTATATTTTAACGTCTTTTTATCTTCGATGACATGTATATATTAATTAAATGTTCTCTTTCTATCGGGGACCCAGTAGCTCCATGGCAAAGTCTAAGCTTAGCAACCATGAGATCGCGTTTCCGATCCCCAGTCTCGGCTTTGCAGCAGCTTTCACAAATAGAGTAATGTTATTTGCATTAAGCTCACTTATGGATCAACCACGGAGAGAAACACCAGTGGTGGGTTGAGACTTGTGGTCTCTATGTCCATTGTTGTGTTTGTGTTGTACTTAACACATTGACTACTTATCACGTGCTAGCGCGTGGCGTGGCGATATTGCTGAAGAGCCAATCACGCGCCAGCACGTGATGTCTGGTAATGTCTTAGTAGCCAGTCACGCGCTGGCACGGAATCCACTTTTGATTGTTCATTCTCTAGTTTATCTGGCAATGCTTGTAGGGTATTTCTGCTAGTATTGGCCTGGAGATATGATTAGAAACTATTTGTAAATACTTAATTTACAGATATAAAATAATAATATTTCATTAATATGTTTAAATCACATTTCCAATTATTAGTATGTTGGCTTCTGGGTACAATCTACTTTGATGTCAAGGCATTAACTATCAACCCCATCTCTAGAGACTGGCAGTCAATGTGTTAATATGTATGAGTTGAGGCTCCGTTGCCAGGTCAGTGATACCGAAATACTGGTTCTAGAATTCGTAAACAGCTGTTGGAACTGGACTTCTGGTATCACTGAGCTGGTGGGCCGTTTTGCTATTTTTTTCAAGATTTTCTTTTTAATTCAATGCAGCAAAGAGGGTGCATTTCTACTTTCCAAAAAAAAATTTTATGGGTAAAAATTATATAAGTATTTTTCTAAAAGGGGGTATAATTTTAATGCAATTATAATTATTATTTTTTGGAGGGTATATTTTTTCACACCATTGTCTGGGAGGGGGCTGCTGATAAGAAAGGCTTTTTTCTGAAAGGGGTACCCTACTGGCTCAACTACTTTTCATGGACCTTCCACTTTATAAAATTCATATGGTTGAAATAGAGTCATCACTTTTTTAAGAGTGGGTGGATTTTTTTTAATGGGGGGTTTGTGACTATTGCTTTTTAAAAATTGCTATGGTTGAATGATAGCCATTGCTTTTATAAAAGTGGGTGAGGTTTTAATGGGGTACCCAGTAATGGTTTTTAAAAGGTATCCATTGTTTTTAAAAGGAAGTGGAAAGAATGATGGCGTTAATCATACCAATGTTCTATAAAAGTGGTAATAATTTTAAAGGGGACTGAAGAGACATTAACAGCCACTGCAAAAGCTCTCTCATTTGCACACTACTCATGTGTTCATTATTATTCATTATAATATTTTTTAATATAATATGTTTTGTTTCTCACATTTGCATAAATAAGGAAGATAAATGATTTTCATGATTCAGTACTATAAAAGTTGGCTTTTCTATTTTAGTTTCCTTTTAGTTAAGTGGAGGGTGAAGATAGTGATAAAATACATTTCGTAATGGGAAATAGCATTAGTCGTTTGAATAATATAAAAGTAATGTATGTAAGGTATTCCTGGAGGCAAATGTAGAAAGTGGAAGCTTCTTAAATGGTTTAATTATAGTATTAGCAACTCTTCACGTTCTAGATGCATTTTTTCAAGAAACACTCATCTAGAAAGAAATCACAAAAGAAAGTGATAAAAATGATTGTTTTGGAAAAGATTTAATTTTACAGTAATCAAAAAAATGTTCTTCTGAAGAAAAGCAACTACTTAATTCATATTAACACATTTATTTTTCCTCTACAAAATTAAAATTCTCTGTATGATCAAGAGACTATAAAAAAATTAAATTGTAAATCAATTGAACTTTATTAAATACAATAATTTTCCTTTCAATATATCCTGTTTCATTACCCATGGAAATTGAAATATTGTTCAATTTTTTCAAGAACAATTACAAAAGTGAACCAAAAATAATTTTTATTTCTTCAATGAAACTGAAAGTTTCATCACGTTTGAATAAATGACATTAGTAAAATATTTGTTATAAAAAATAATGGGAGAAGTATTAATTTATTTTGCACTTTGTTATTAATTATCGTCATGCTTGATTTTATTAATTTATATAATAATATGAAGCATAAATATAATTAATATTTCTCTTTTGGACATCTTTTATGATTTTCATTAATTTATGAAAGTTCTTCCGTTTCGATAAAATTTCTTAAAACTCTTATTTTAGAGAATATGCAGGTTAAAAAATTAAGAAGAATATTTATGACTTAATAAATATTCTTAAAAAATGATGCCTTTCTATAAATCATATATATATCATAACAATGAGCTATTTATAATTTTTAAAACCAAGTTTTTCTTGTTAAGAATGTTATTTAAGTATATTAGATAGACATTCTTTATGCTGAGAATTTAGGGATCTTCACTTCTTTGATGTAAATTTACTATTATTATTTCATATTATAAAATGTTTGTAAAACATAATGTGAATTATTATTATCATAATTTATATAAACATAATTTTCTCCTAGTATTCATAATTTGCTTATAAGTATGCCTGAAATAGTTAAACTTCTTGTATCCTTATAGAAACAATACTTACTGATGAAAGTTTCCGCATCTGTTGTAGACAACTTCAATTACCCTTCATTGCACAGTACTCTACATGGCTTGTTAAGGATTCTTTGATGGAAAGTAACGAAAATAAATAAGTGTAGTAACAGTTAAGAGGTTGGTTATAGATTAAAGCTATATAGATATTTTCTATAACAATGCAGATATATTCTTCTTCAAAATAAATAAGCAAAAGAAATTAATTATTTTCTTTTCTTCTCCGCTATATTTTTGTTACAAAATTTGAAAAAAAAATTGAGGTTCATAATAAACATATAATTTTTATTATTAAAATGAATTTCTTGTTTAACTATTTATATGAAGATTAATAAAATATTTTACTGTTAAAAATATGTTGGCATCTTCGGAAGCAGAGTTATTAATTATATATAAATATTTATTATAACTAAAATCATTATGAATGGAGTCTTTTCTAAAATATTAACTTAGTGACGAAAAACTAATTATTAACAAACTAATTATTAACTTTATATTAACAAATATTTCTATCACTGATATATAAAAATAAATGAGGCGTATATATATAATACTAAAAATAAATGATTAAAGTTTCATCTAAGTATAAGTGAATCACAAAAAGTATTCACATTCCTTCCACTTACTGTTTATCTTTTTATTTAAAGAGAGAATAAAAGGATCTGATAAAATACAAAGATTTTTCAGGTTGTCTGTCATTCAATCATGAGTAAAATAATTTATATCAATTTGGTCAAAATAAATTAATTTCTCTTTCAAGAAAATTTTTGTTTTGCAATCTACAAATACAATTTTAATTTTTTAATGTAGTGCTAGTGAGGTTGCACTCAAACTTATGGTTTTTTGTATTTTGCCAAATGAGTATTTCTTAAATTAAGTATGATTAGTTGAAATATTTATTTTATATTTCGTTATATATAATGGGATGTAATATGATAAAGATTCTCAGAAAAATGAATATTTCTGAAATCTTTGAAATTTAACTTTGATAATTAAAAATGTCTCGTTTCTTTTTTTTTAAATTTTTTATTGTTTAATTACCAGATAGTGTTTTCATTTCGAGTGGGCAATAATTATTTCCAAATGCTAGATACTTAACTTAGTGTACAAGTTGTTGTCTTTATTTCTGATTTGTGTTTATACCGTTACTTATTATTATTACTTACATAGCCTAATATAATTTTTTGAGTTGTAAAAGGATGATGAAACATGTAACCGTAAATAATTGTTAAAACTTCTAAATAACATAAAGCCATTATTTGTTTTTAATTATGCAAAATGACCTCTTAAACTCTTAAAAATTTGAAAGTTGAAGGAATTTCAGTACTCAATGAATCTCAGATTTGCCTAAATCGGTTACGATCTTAAGTACATCTTTTTTAGGTGAAAAAATTTGATTCCAATTAAATTCAATTGACTGCGATACTTTTTTTTGTTAATTTTAATCTTTTATGATTGGTTGATTTTTGGGTGGTAAATGAAAGTAATTTCACTCAATTTAATTGGAATTTCACTTGCATTCTACACATCACGCAATATACACTTTCAGAGTGAATAGAGTGTGCTTTATATTGAGAAATACTTATGCACACACACAGTATTAAATATTAGATAATGATTTTAATCTCTAAAAATTCATTGTAATTGTTATAGGCTATTATTTTAATAATAAAAGCAAAATTGCTTTTATTATATAAAATATTCATAAAAGAGAGGTCATCACATTAAGTAAGACTCACATTAAGTATCTCTTTCTAAAGAAATGTTATTTAGGAGTATTTCATAGTGATATTTTCTGAAGGTATCATCCTAATATCATTAACATAAACTTAGAAGTTAGGATTAAAATATTCGAATTTCTCATTTAATTAATACGAATTCCTCATTAAAACGGAAAACAATTTCATTTTAAACATGCATGGAGATTTAGTTTATTCCAAATAATCTTAAAAATTGAAATTTTTCGAATATTTTAAACTTTAGTTTCAATTAGAAACTGAAATTCTTTAAATAAATGTGAGATGCTGCGACACTACTTAATGTCTTTAGTTTTGCAATAAAATACATAAAATTGAAAGAGATCAAAAATAATTTAAAACAATATATAATACAATCTATTATAAAAATTTCATGTTATATATTGTGAAAGTTTTTTATAATATGTTATGGATTTCTTTTTTCTTTTTTTATACAAAAAATAATTTTAAACTACATTTAACAGAACTTATGCTTGCAATTTTGCAATAGAAATAGTTTTAAAAGATAAATTTTGCTATAACCTGTTAATTAATGAAGGCAATTGTTTAAAAAATTCCCTAAAGTTCGACTGGTGAAAATATATTTTTACTATGTATAGATGACGCAGACAAACAAGACATTTTAAATTAGGAGAATTAAAATTCTAGAAAACTGAATTATTTGAATTCATTTCATCAACATATTATAAATTGCATTTTAACATACTAACCAGTATTGTTTCGCATATATTCTGTAAATTACCAGATATTTAATTAAAAACTTTTGAATTACACGTTCGATATTTAATAATAAGTAAAGCGAGATAAGTATAACTAATTTTTTATCTTAAGATATTAATAACATATATATTTTTTAAATGTATAAAAATTTCATTGAGCTTCTTGTTATCAATTTTATTTTTCCTGTGTATATTTAGCTATAAGTATTTTATAAAACTAACAATAAAGGGAATGGTTTGATACGATATCTAAACAATTATTTTTTCCAAACAATATGAATTTATATTTCAGAAATTATAGTCAAATATTTCTCTTCTACGAATTATTCAATTTAAATATTCTATCTCGATTGTTGCACTTAAGAACATCAAATTTTAGCTCAATGTATTTTTCAAATGTTATGAAATTCCTATGTGATACACTTTACATCCTTTCACGTGTGTACGTACTAATATTTTGATAAATAAAACCATTTTGTGTGTGTGTGTGTATCAAACATTAAATATATGCAGATATTTTTAAAATTATTTGTTTATAAATGTGAAGTTTTATACTCTATTTTATAAATAGTATGAATCATTAGTTTAAACAAATGCAGATCATATCTAAGACTTTGGGTACTCGCACAATGAAATTATAGTTATTGAAATTAAAAACAAGTGTAAGATTTTAAGCATTATTGAAGGTATAAGCAAAACTTTGTTTCGTTTATTTTGAAATCTAATGATAATGTGTGTAAAGGGGATTAAGAAAAACATTGGGAATACATGATGTCAGCAAAATCAAGGAAGTATATTCATCTGATCTTTCCGTTATAATTTTGATTATAAATATTTTTTGATAATTAATAAAAAACGCTCTAGAAGAAAGTCTAAAATGGTATAAAATTGGTAGAAGTAATGATTATTTTAATTACTAAAATTAGAGTTACTAAATTATTATTTTTTTATTTAACTGCGCAAGGAAATAGTGTATGCTACAAAAAGGGAAATGGGTCTTTTTTAGGGAAACTACAAAATTGCTGCTATTTTTTATGTTCACGGCTATCAAATATTTCAAAATTTTGCTGCTATTATTCACTATCATCATGATTAATTTTTTTCTCACATTTAAATTCGTAGATATCAAAATAATGATCAGGACAATTCTAGCCCACTGTGTTATAATTTACATTTAAATCACGGAAGCGTGTCAAAAAATCAATTAGGGTTAGAAATTTAGACTTGATTGATTTGGTATAATTTTTGTATGTATCATATTTCTTTATTTTCTCTTTCCTTTTCTGTTTAAATCCTTATACACAGTATTATTTGCACATGAGTTTCTTTAAACATATTTACAAAACATAAAGTGACCGAGATTATGAGGAAGAGAGTAAGACTCATCCTTTTTATATGGAGAAATACTCATGTCGAAATTTCCCACTGATTCTTTTCTAGTATGTCGGGATTGTCGTTTTCTTCTATCAACTTCAAAGATGATTTCTCTATATCTCCTTTTTAAAGAAGGTTAAAAATTTTTCTCTGATCCTTCTGGGCATTCCTGATTCAGTCTTCCTTGTCTCCTTCCTCTGGTCTCTCTTTGTCTTCATGTATTATCTTTCTTCTAGACTCTCTCTTCTCTTTCTGTTTACCAAATATCATTTTTTATTTGTCTCTTTCTGTCCACCCATTTATTCCATTGATATCTTTTCAATCATTAAAGTAGCGTGTAATTCCTATGTTTCCATAGGTAGGTCAAAAACCACCATCCCTAACTTATGACTGGTCTCAAAATTTAAAAAAGAGAACATGTTATTTATTACTCTGGATTACTCATCCATTCCAAGGAAAAAA